>JAJOOS010009195.1:0-14408 GCA_029582725.1 Solanum chiquidenum
AGATAAAGAGACTAACTCTAGGAGAACACTTTCATGTAAAGTAAAAGAAGATTTTAAGCAAAGTATAGATATATATATCAAAGAGAGAAAGTAAAAAATCAAAGAGGGGGACCCAAAAAACTCAAGTGATAACATATTGGGGATGTCTTTGAATCCCAAGACAAATACAATGATGAGTTCAACATTGGTCTCTTTGATTAATGAAGCAAAAAAGCAAATATTGAGGACTTCCACTTGGATCTATAGGGCATTAATAAATCCAAATCCAAGAGACAATAAAAGTTCTTTGAAATTTCAATGTCTCCCACTTGTGTTTTCTTTCAAGTCATCATTTAGATTTTATTTCTATTTTCAAAAAGTTTGTGCAAATATAATTTTTTGAGATTGACCAACATTTGACTATACAAAATTTTAGATCGTAATTTAACATTTTCATATAAGATTTTTAGTTTGTTCAGTATGAACTTTTAGATCTCGGACTAAAAAGTACAAAAGTTAAGGGATAACAAGTATTTTTGGGGATAATTATGACTCTATACACTTAAACCAGCTCGTTTATAAAACATGTACAAAATATATATGTTGTTATATGTGTATACTTTATACTAAATATACATATACTACATACATAAAATACATGCCTATTAATGAATAAATTATGTATATTCGACCATATTGGTAAACTAGTCGATCGAACAACATATATCCATACCTTTTTCTAAACTTTTTGCATTTGGATGACCCATTTGGGGCCCATTTCTGCCTAACAACTTCTTTTGGGTCCACCATTGTCCAGTAATTTAGTTTGGGCCTCTGAATATTTTATACGATTTGGATATGGGCCTTTAAGTGTGCTTCAGTCTTCATTGTACGGCTACTTTTGAAGGAAATTGGGTCAGTTATTTCTACCTTTGACTTGGATTGGAGCCCACTAAAACAAAAGGTACATGGAATGACCATATTTTATATACTTTTTATTCCAAAGCTAATTTATATATATATATAAAAAAAATCGAGAAATTGGGGCGTCCCTCTCCGGGATGGCTATTTAGTAAATGATCATCTTTTTATTTTACTTGTAATTGGTTAATCTTATGAGAAATTGTTAGAACATGAGTTGAAATTTTATATATAAGTTAAATGACAGTCTAATATTTTGTTCGTCAGGAGAGCTATATATCGGCAACTTTTAAAACAGAGATAAAATTTAAATAATAGCCTTAAAAGAAGGATGTTTGTGTAAATTAGTCCATCTTTAGGGACCACCAGGTGCAACTTTATCGAGTAATTTAGTTTGGGCCTCCAAATATTTAATACGATTTGGATCTGGGCCTCTTAGAGTGGTACGGCTACTTTTGAAGGAATTGGATCAAGTTAGTACTTACTACCTTTGACCAGGTTTGGAGCCCACTAAAAAGAGGTACAACCGCACTACGACCAACCTCTCACACTCTTCTTATCGAGACATCCCGATATTTCCTCTTCACAATCCTGAATTACTCTAATCTCACTTTTGGCATCTTACTTGACATGAATATCTTCATTTTTAACCTTATATATATATCTCTTGGTATGCTTCTACATCTGTCTAAGTATTCTCATTTGTACTACTTGAGTGATCTTCAGAAAATTAGAGTTTTTAATTGACCAACACTCCACTGCACATAACATAATCGATATAACGTCCACTTTGTAAAATTTACTGTTAAAGTTTGATGACACATTCTTATCATATAGATTATAGAATATCAAATGCAAGCCTCTATTTTATTTTGTAGCAATACGACATGCGGCATCTTCATCAATCTATCTATTACCTTAAATTACTGACCCCAAATACTTGAAACATGACCTGTGTATAATGTTAACCTATAAATTATTAATGCGTGATATTGAAAATGATAAAAACTTACGTAATACTATCTAGCTAAATATTATATTCATCAAACTAATACACTACAATATGATGTACTCCCTCTGCCCCTAAACAAGCTATTAGAAGAAAATATCTTTGCCATTTAATTGTTTTACATATCAAGGTGGTGACTAACTAATCTTGATATTAGTGTCAATATTGAATATAGAATAAAATAATATCAAGGCTATGGTATAAAATAATTTCACAACTAACTGTCCCGATTCCCGATTCAAAAGTTCCAGCCAAAAATAGATGAATATATTCCTTTTTTTGCGTACACATAAAGCTAGTTAGAAAATGGTTAGAAAAAATCTTAATAACTTGGCTGATTTAAATTTACGATTTGAACTTTCAACTTTTAATTTATTGACTATGATATAATTTTTCACCTTGTAATTTGTTTCACTTTAAATTTAATTTGTGGAGTATTTGCTAACTGATATATAATCTAAATTGACCTGTAACAATCTAATCAAAGTATTATATAAAGACATCTTTATTTGATATAATAATTTTTAAGCGATTTAATAACCTGCTCATTCATTAGATCGTTTTAATCTATTCTAGTTTAATTCAACCCGCTCATTTGACGTTCAAACAAAACGTAGACAGTAAGAGACGTGTCAATCATAGGAACATTGTCATCTCTTTTCCTATACACTTGTCACTTTCCTTCTGCAATTTTCTCTTCTAATCTTCTTCTACATTTTCTTTGATTTGTTTTATTCGATTTTATTAATTTTACACCATGACTGGAGGCAAAGAAATCATCGACAAAATTAAGGTACGTATATATAATTAAAATTGCTAATCACCCTGTCCTAAACATAACTAATCTACATTGATCTATCGATATTACTCGTGGATCTTAATTAATTGTAAATAATTCAGCTTATTTTGCACGTAATTAGAAATCTCTCTGAGTTTTGGTTTTGATCCTGCAGAAAAAATAATTGAATTTGGTTATTTGTTAGCTTGGTGTAAAATCCATCTAACTTACTAATTTTTATAAATTACGTTTATTATGGCTTTCCCTTCAAAATAACTTGTTCAATTAGCCTTCTATTTGTTGTTACAATATATGTTTGATTATATAATGATTAGTGTTGTTGTACGGGAAGGAAGGTTAGAATGTACGTAGATTTGTAAAATAGAGAGACTGTTTTCGATAAATTTACGTAATCAACCTATTGCAGTTATTTCATATCAAATAAACTTAGCTGATGAACTAGTTTGCTACTAAGTGTCACAATTTGCCTCTTAATTTTTTTAAAATTGAAGTCCTAGTATAGAGTAGCTGTTTGTGGTGTTAATTTGTTCAGGAAAAATAAGTTTATGCCCCTTGCTTAGACAAAGTAGGCATAAATTTTCTAATGATGGAAAAAGATCCGATTTTATCTAGGTTGATGATGATTTTCAATGGCGGAGACAGGATTTTCGTGCAATACGGGGTCATTATCTACTTTATTATATTCATAAATAAGAAAGTTGATTTTATATATGAAGGGGCTCAGATGAACCCTTTTGCCCCTCTAGCTCTGTCATTGATGATTAAAATGAGTTCAAATGTTAAAGTGGGGATTCATATAGTCGGCCCCAACTTGTTTGAGATTGAGGCGTAACAGTTGTTTTTGTTGGTAAAAGAAGGGGACTGAGTAGTTGACATTAAGAACTTATTCTTCTTTTTTTCAAGCTATTTTATCTTAAGCTTTTATTCCTTTTAATCTAAGTAACATTACATATATTTATGATTGTGGTTTGCTTATTCAGTATCTTTGCTTATGTGGAAAATTTGCCACGTTGTGGGATTATACTTGATACGTTGTTGTTGTTGTAGTATCACAGCTTATGTGGAAAATTTGCCACTGCGGTGAAGTTTTTTCCAAGTACTATGATGAACTGCCTTATATATACATGTGTTGTGACAGGGTTCTTTTGTTCTGCAGGAAAAGGTTGGCTTAAGTTCATCTGATACCGGAAGAGGTAAGAGTAAGATGTCGAAGAACATAACCCATGGGTATCACATGGTTGAGGGAAAATCGCACCATACCATGGAAGACTATGTTTTTGCACAGTTTAAACAAGTTGATGAAAATGAACTTGGTCTATTTGCAATATTTGATGGCCATTTAAGCCACGAGATTCCTGAGTACCTCCGCTCTCACCTATTCAATAATATTCTGAACGAGGTAATGCTTTTGCGTTACTATTGAATGCTTGACATGTATTGTGTAGAGCTAGTTCAGTCTTCAATTAGTGCCTGTTGTTGTGCGTTCAGTTTCGTGACTCTTTGCTTGAATTCCATGAACTTTCGTCACATTTCCTGTTTCGTAATGTAGCCTAACTTCTGGGCTGAACCGGAGTCTGCAATCAGGAAAGCCTACCGCATAACTGATACAACTATCTTGGATAAGGCTGCTGATTTGGGGAAAGGAGGATCCACTGCTGTTACAGCCATATTGATTAATGGTCAGAAACTAGTTGTAGCTAATGTCGGAGATTCTCGTGCAGTCATTTACAAAAATGGAGTAGCCAAGCAGCTGTCCATTGATCATGAGCCTGGCAGAGAGAGGGAGATCATCGAGGGCAAAGGTGGTTTCGTGTCCAATTTTCCAGGTGCGAAACTATAATTTGTAATTTCACTATAGAGTCCGAAGAAATCATAGAAGAAATCAGTCACTACCAAATGGTATCTTCATTAATTTATGCATCAATGATAGGAAGGAACCAGCCATAGTGTTCAAATGAATTTCCTTTACTAGATCTAATTTACGTATTTATATGCGAAGGTTTGCATTTATCGACTTCCTTGATCATATGTGTAAATTTGCTTTTGAATCCAATTTCTTATCGACATTAAGTTGTTGATTTAAATGTGAAATGTTGCTTCGACCTTATTAATAGTGTCATTTTAGAGGAGTTAAGGCGTAGTAGGTTTGCAAATACAGAGTCAATACCCCCTTTTGCCAAAACCAAGAAGTTTTTGCTTATGTCCATTGGAAAATAGTATGTGGAACCTTGTTGAGAAACTATGTCCGTCTGCGAATATGTCGTTCTGGGCCATGTCTTCATTGATAGACAGAAGTGGGGACGGAAGCTGGGGCATGATTGCCGGTGCTTCTATTCTATTGTGCTTGAGTTTTGTATTTTCTGTTTAAAACAAAATTCCTCTCTTCAGGTGACGTTCCTCGGGTTGATGGGCAGTTAGCAGTAGCAAGAGCATTTGGCGACAAGAGCTTGAAGATGCATCTAAGTTCAGAGCCAGATGTAGTGGTAGAGCTCATAGATGATGATACAGAGTTTCTCATTTTGGCTAGTGATGGCGTGTGGAAGGTTAGCTACTTACATTTCCAGAGCCTTAGAATATAATTGGACTATGTTCTGATTGTTTGTCGAATATATGGTAACCTTTATATTCTTGTATGCATTACATAGTTGCTAGTGTAACATTTGTGCTACTTTTCGCGTAAAATACCAGGTACTGTCAAATCAGGAAGCTGCGGATTGCATTAAAGATATTAAGGATGCGCGGTCAGCTGCAAAGCATCTCAATGAACATGCTCTTGCAAGAGGAAGTACCGATGATATATCCTGCGTAGTTGTAAGGTTCCAATAATCTTCTCTCTGTGCACTTGGTAGATGATGTTAACGTGTGCGTAGAGTTTGTTTAAAATGTAAAATCTGAACTATTTCTTGCTTTTGTCAATCGTCATGTTACTGTATAAACGTTTAAGTTCCAACATCTTGAGTGTTTGCACACAAACTTCAAATAAACGGAATGTTGTTTGCTAGGATAACCACTACAACATTATTTGAGTTCTGCTTTCATTACAAGCATTGAACGATAGGTCTTAACAACGATGCCCCCGAGGGGGCTGACAGAAGAGAGTAAGCATTTCATCCAGAGATATCAGCAGTGTGGATAGTATTCCTGCTGGACATAGTCATGTCCATATGTGGGCTGGCTTCCCCATTGATCAACCTGCATTGGTTATCTTCCATCTCAATGGCCAGCGGTGTTTTGCGACGCCGCTTGTTGTGTCCGTCTAAACGCAGGCGACAGCTCTTTTTAGTGCCATCAAATTCTGAGAGCTCATGGAACCTGAATGAGATGCATATGTCATGTATTAAAATGTCGAGGTCGTTTGGTATGCTAGACAAGCATAAATAGTCTTTAAGATAAAAATCCTTCATGGAGAAAAACTCGTATAAATTCTCAAGATCGGTAAATTTCGAGTTTAATTTCTTAAATAGTCACTCAACAAATAGTTATTACGTCAGAAAGTCACTTTTTTATTTTTGACTTTTTTGAGATAATAATTACTTAGTTAAATAACAATTTAAAAAATGAACTTCTAATTTTATTGATGCAACGAGAAGATTAAAGGGGAAAAAGGAAATGCACGACTATGATGGCCTTTTTAAGGATTGAGAGTAAGTTAAAAGCCTGCTGCCTATTAGCTGTAGCGGAATCAAGAATTTTAACAACGCGATTTGAAAGAATATAAAAAAGCTAACCTAGGATTTCAACCTGTGACCTAAAGGGACGCTTGTAGTTTCTAGCAAAGGTATTAAGGTAGATTTCCAAAAGATTGAAGCCGTTAAGAATTGAGCTAGACCCACAACTCCACTGGAGATAGATTCATAGTTTCTTGGGTTTGGCTAGGTATTACAAAAGATTTGTAGGGTGTTTTTTCTCGATTGTTGCCCCGTTGACCAAATTTACCCAATAGAAAGACCAAGTTTCAATGATTAAGACTTATGTGAGAAGAGTTTTCAAGAGTTGAATAAGAGCGATATACCAAAAGGAACCGAGGGGTTTAATATTGTGATGCTTCGGAAATTGATCTCGAATGTGTCTTAATTCAACATGGGAAGGTAATAGCTTATACTACCACACAACTTAAGAACCATAAGTTTCTCTTAAATCAAGAGGATTAACAATTTGTTTACACATAAAGATTTTGTTTTAACAATGAAACTGGCACGAGGGATATAGCAAAATGCACTCAAAATTAGCCTAAAATAATAAGGTAGACATAGAGTTGTTTGGAAAAAGAGTACCTGCTGCATTGTTGACAAAACCTCTGCCTTAAACCAGCAAGCAAAACAATAGGAGCCTTAGCATGAACTTGACAAACTTTGTGCCTTTGATGATACTTCTTAGCACCATCTAAATTAACCTCACATTTCTCCACTTGACAATAGTGCTTCACTTGCACCACCACCCCCACCCCTCCAACACCATCATTGTTTGCCATGTTTTTTTTTTTTTTAATTATTGAATATGAAGATTCCAAGAGGAGAGATGGGAGTTTTGTTGAAGAGTAGTAACATAATGAATGTTGCCTAGGTTAGGCATGCTAGGACAAAAGGTGAATAAAGCTTGTGAGGACCACAACTACAATCATAACCATGGAATTTACCTTACAATTTACTACTCCTATAATATATAAATGTGTTCTTCAACTTGACCTCAACTGATATTTATGCCTTCAATTACGTCTCCTACATGACATAATTCAAATTAGTTTGAGTGTATTTCATAAGTTTAAGTGTCTACTTACGCGCACACATAAATGTCAACTAAAGCCATGTTTATATATATATATTTTGGTTTCCCATCCGGTATCTGGTACCCACATTGAAGCCCGACTAAATTCGGATTTGCGCCGAAATATTCTACCTCTCTAACAAAAGCGACTCCGAACCAGGACTCTTAGACTTGATATCTTTTTACAAACATGATATCTTTTTTGTTGGTATATATATAATTTTGAATCTCCTTATTACTAGAGAAGTTTTTATTGTAGTACCAAAAAATGGATCAAAATTGCTTATTTGAATTCCATTTCCAGATGTTATAATTTATTTATCCCCAATAGTAATCTTAACAGAGGAAATGATCCCTTTGTGCCAACATCTCCCTAATAAATAAATTTGAAAATTCTGCCTCAAGTGGTCGAAGAGCTTCAAAAATTGCACCCAAACCGCTCATCTCGGGCAATGTATAGCTAAGTTGAACTCGCACCAAACAAAAAAGGAATAAGTTCCTAATTATATACAAAAGAAAAAATCTCTTATATCCACTTATAATTTAATTAAAAAGATAATACTTGTATAAAAGTCTTCTATGTTTTATTTTATTTTTAAATGTTAAATGTTATTTTTCGAAGTCATGTACAGTTGAATAAAATAAAGGAAGGGGGAAATAGGCAGAGGATTACACACTACATAAAAAAATAAACCATAATTAATTAACGATAATAACTTAATTGTCGCTGCAATTAACATTCTTTGTATATGTTTCTAAAGTCTTTAGCGACATTGATTTTAATGACACTTAACTAATGTCAGTAAAGACTTTAACACTCTTTATTAATGTCTATATTTATTGTCGCTAAAAGTTATTTTTCTCATAGTCACAATGATGGGAATCGAGCCCACATCATATTATATTACTATATTTATTCTATTTGTGTAAATATAATGCTGATAATTTTTTATCATAAAAGTAGTTGTGTTCTAGGTGAATTCTAGTAAGCAGTAGTTATTAGGTGGGGGTAAAGTTACTACAATTCGACACGTAAAGCACATAGAGTTAATGATTGAAGTAGCAAACCAAAGTTAGAGGAAGATAAAAGAAAAAAATAATTTAATGGACCATGATGGACCATGTTATAATATCAGGTGTTAAATGGGCGGATTAATTTGAAATTAACTGGAACAAGCTAAATTGAGTTAATAAATATATGATTTATTAATCAATTGTAATTATTTGATTTAGATTGATTTGAATTTGTTTGAACAAAATAAATTGAGTTAATAAATATACAATGATTCAATTGAGGATGAAGAATGTGACTGAAATGAATTGTGTTGAAGTGATTTATTTGGGTTGAAATGAATTGTTTGATTAAGTTTTAATTAATTAATTCATTTTCCAAAATAATTTTTATTATTAATATATCAAATTAAAAAAATATGCTTTTGATAATATTTGGGGCATTCGCATAAATGTTCCTATTTTAGGATAATGTTTAATTTTTGTCCTTTTTGATATGCCATGAAATAACAAATAATTATTTACAGGAAATAAATTTATATTTTCATGGTATTATAACATCCCACAAATTATGAAAGACATAAATTAATCTCTATTAAACTTATGTCAAGCAAGATGATAAATTCTAAGCTTATGCCGAGCGAATTAAGTCATAGTAATATTACACAATTTATTCCGGAGAAGGTAAAAATTCTCTAACCTTGTGCCTTGCAAAATTATCTTATAAATATAATTACTTTGATTCACAAATTTTATGAAATGAGCAACAAAAGCAAATATTAGAATATTCTATTCGAAAGCAATATTAAAAACCACCTTGAAAGAGAAATTTGTGCAAAAACCTACTAATATTTTGATAAATATTTTCATTAATCAATTTAAATTATATATCAATCCAATTTTTACTGTAATGTGTAATTGGTTAAGCTAACTTAAGTTAAACTAATAAATGACTCGATTAATAACGTAACTAGCCCAAATTTTAACATATTCGGTTAATTATGAACTGATTTTATCACCTCTAATTTCAACCCGACTCTTGCTAATCATATAAAAGTATTACTTGTTTTAGCTTTTTAGACAATCTTATTTGATTTTTCACCCCGTATTCAAAATCCGTATTAAAATTCCCAACTAAATTCAAATTGCATACTACAAAACTCATTTAGAGGTGACACCTCTAATCAGATTTAGCTTTTTAGATAACTTGTTACCCTCATTATTACAGGGGTTACTTTTGATAGTTAAAAAAGAAATAAGTTTCAAACACGTTATATTATTATGGAAAAAGAAATGAACCAACCAAGTGCCTAATTTACATCACTACATTTAAATAAGAAATTACACTTCTATTATTTTTTATTATTATTATATGTTTGATAACCAATTGCTCAAAATAATTATCTTTCACCTTCGACTTTAAAGTTGCAACTCAAATCACCAAGAGACCAAAAGTAAAAAAAAAAAACTCCTAGGAAGAAAAAGAACACATGAACTGAATAATTTTATTCATCATACTAATTAAAAAAGATAACCTAATAATTTATAAATCCAATAATCTTTAAACATGAAATCTTTCTTCATTAATCCATATTTTTACTAAAAATGTAAAAACACAAATATTATGACACATTTAACCTAACGAACTTCAAAGACTAGAACCATGCATCTAATTATTTTTAGCTTATGCTTGAAACTCCGAAATTAAAAGTAACCTGCTACCCCCTTCTTCCAATATTTCAAATTACTTTTTAACAAAAAAAAAATTGTTTTACTTTCACATAGGAGTATTAATTACTCTCTCTGTTTTAAAAAGAATGATTTAGTTTAACTTGAAATGAAGTTTAAGAAAAGAAAGAAGATATTTTAATCTTGTGGTTCTAAATTAAAATTATGTCAAATATACTAAAATATCCTTTAATCTTGTGCACTTAAACATGCAACATGAAAAATTGAAGTTAAAGTGTTGTCAAACAATGAAAGGGGTCATTCTTTTTTAAAGAACTAAAAAAAAAACTAGATCACTTTTTTTTAAATAGAGGGAGTACTTATTAATCAAATCACGTCTCAAAATCTAAAGCTATATAATAAAATATTTTCATATTGATGATCATTATTTTTTAAGAAACGTGTCAAGTACATAAAAAGTTCTTCTCTCAAATCATAACCATCAGCACGTTTCCTCGAATTTTGTGTATGTTTATCTTTATGAGTTGATGGATATTCATAACCCTTTTTCATTTCATCATTGGCATCATCAACTAACACGTTCTTTGTTGTTTCTTTAGCTGCATCCCATGCCTCATCCATACTCTCTTTTGCCTTTTCCCCCACATTTAGAGTCCGTTTGGATTGACTTAAAAGTCGATCAAATTTATCTTTAAATCAATTTTTAACTTCTGAAAATATTTGACAAATATAAAAAATAACTTAAAATAAATAAAAAATGACTTAAAATAAGTTATGAAGTGTTTGGCAAGGTAAAAAAGAACTTAAAATAAGTCAGAAACCAAAAGTAGGTCTTTCCTACTTTTTAATTTTTGACTTAAAAGTCATTTCAATTTAACTTTTTATTTTTGACTTAAAAACTACTTTTTTTAAGTCAATCCAAACGGGCTCTTAGCCCCGTCTCCACTGCTTTAGCTGCTCCCTCTTTCAACCTTTCTCCGACTGCATTCGCCCCCTCCTCTCTCCCATCTACCGTTTCGTCCACGCTATGACGAATCTGAGAAAACATTTTGAAAAACGATACCACATATTCAAGTCACCATAATCAGGGACATAGCTATAGCCATCCCAGGGTCTCCAACTGGAGATCCTTCGTCAAAAAATTACGTTTTATATATATGTCAAATAAATACTCTCTATTACAAAAGAATGACTCAATTTTGTTTTTAATCTGTTTAAAAAAGAATGAAACTTTCTATATGGCATGTTTAAAGCCACAAAATTAAAGAACATTTTGATACATTTAACGTAACTTTAATTAAAAACCACAAGATCAAAAAATCTTCTTTCTTTTCTTAAACTTCATTCCAAGTTAAACTAAGTTATTCTTTTTAAACGGAGAGAGTATATATTTGAAATTGGATAGCAATGACAAAAACTATACTTTAGGCGTAGTGATGGACTGATAGTGGGTATCCCATTTAAACGAACAGATTTGAAACTCAAATAATACAATATTTTTTAATTTTATTTTGACAATCATGCACTATATTCTTGAACCCTTAATAAAAAATTTGACTCCGCTATTGCCATAATATATACTCAATCCATAATACTTGCCTAAGTGAAAAATGAAATGAAAAATGAAATGTCGATGACATATTTAAGATCACAAGTTAAGAAAATACACGCAAATATTTTAGTATACGTACTTTCAAAAATAACTTTTTCATTAAATTGATGTACTACGACAAAAAAAGGTGAAAGTAATTAAAGAAGTAGCTTTTCAAATAGTAAAAGTGATAGTAGAATTATAATTTAGAGAGTTATAGGTAGGTAGGAAGGAAATAATAATAGCACCGCATGCTATATTCATTGTATCATTAATTAGTAACAAATGTATGTAAAGTTGTTGTACGTATATAAAATAAGATAATTTTAGTCACAATTACATATATATTTACACAATTACGTCACTTATTATATAGTGATTATTGTAACTACTAGAAAACATAAAATTAGCTACAAAATTTGTAGGTAATCGTCAATCAATAGCTAAATAGCTCCTAGCTAATTGAATTTTCTTATAATCTATTGTTAATCCATAGCTAAATGAAAATTAACATGAAATTTTTGTTGTTCAGAAATTTTGTCCATTGCTAATTCCTTATTTTCTAGTAGGAGGATCAATCAATTGATAACTAACAATTGAGTAGTTATAATATGTAAAATTAAAGCTAAATCTTTTCATTAAATCAATCAATGTATACAAACTAAAATAAAAGACTTGAGCTTTGCAAATTACCTTAAAGTCACTGTTAGATGCAGAAGTAAAAGGCACAAAGTATATTCCTTTATTTGAAGTACTCTGAAGAACATTCAATATTATGGCAGCACCTCTTTTTCTTGCCAACATTTTTTTTCCTTCCTATTTTAATAGCTCTATAGACTATATAATATAATGGTTGTAAATAATTAAATTAAAACATGCGGTCCTGTCCTTAAAACTTAGATTCCAAAGAGAAGAAAAATACAATGGTTGTGACACGTATGTAACATATAACATGTGTACTATGTACCAAACCTTCTACGTGTCGAAACCATGCAAAGGCCTACAATTGTTTCACTCCGTATTGGAATATCTATATTGAAAATCCGACTAAATTTACATCATATATTATAAGGCTCATACGAAAATAACGCTCCCAACCGGACATGATGACACATCTTTTTACTTATACAAAAGGAAATTAACAATCTTTTAGGGGTATAAATATAATAAATTGAGTGTGAAAAATTTAAATGGATTAAAATTGACTAAAGTTGATAAATGAAGGATCACTAATTCGTTCAACAAAATTAAATAAATGAGTTGAACTTAACTTGCTCAATTTTGAAAAACTTTTTATTTATTAATGATAAATAATAAATTAAATAACAGCCTTTTAATAAATATTTGATTAATTTTTTCATGTTAATTAGTGATTAATTTGTCCCAAATCACTATAACTTATAGATGGCTTAATAGAATGTATAAAAAAGAAACTAATCAATATGTAACTAATCTAACAACCTTCTATATACATTTTACTATCTACATATACACAATGATTTGACATATATCTCATCCAAAAGGAAATTTGTATAAAAAGAAATATTTGGACTCTTAACACAAATATCTATTTATCAAATACCAAATAAATAGTGTCAAGCTAAAGTTAGAGATGTCATAATCATCACTTAGCCTGATAATAGTTATGATCAACAAAAGGATAGTGAAACTTTTGAGAACATATATGTGGCATCTCAATTATCAACTACTCCTATTCAACTTGCACAACTTGAAACAAACTCATCTTTTTGTTAAAGTCACTTTTTCCATTAGGCTAGCATGCATGTCTTGACATTGTGTGATCCTAGGAAAAAGACATCATTATTTAAAGAAAAAATAGATAAAGTCTTGTCTTTTGTTTGGTCTATTTCACATCAACAAGTTTTTTTTTCGTGTTCGATATCCATATTGAAGCCTGACTAAATTCAAGTTCGTGCCGAAAAGTTCCACATTAGGTAAACCATTCTCTAACAAAGGCAACTACGTACCCAAATGAATTCAAACTCAAAACCTCTAGTTAATGATGAAGGAGTAATTATCATTCCATCACAATCCTGTCAACAAGTTATTTATGTATGCACGAAGTCAACAAGATGCAAGCTCTATTTGTGCAGGGCTTCATGCAAAATATATGATCGCGATTCGTAGCGAAATTATAATATTTTTTTAAAGACGTTCAAAATTTATATATAGGTGTAATATTAATTATTTTTTTATATTAAACCGTGTTCAATTTATGAGGTTTTGAGTTTTGACACTGTTCTATGTGTTCCCGGTTCACACTCAACTAAAGGTTATAAATGAGGATATTTTTATAAGGTCGTTTCTTCTATTTAAATTATAACGGATCATAAATGATCATTTCCTCATAATTATAATTGGGAAACTTACATAAATATACTATAAATAAAAAATATTTACCATTTATAGCAATAACATTTTTTTTTTCACTTGATTACTTTTAATACATGTATAATACACTTTTAACTCATATTACAAAGAACAATTTATTATTCACATATAATACAAGTTTTATTGATGGATAATACATTTATCACACATTTTAATACACTTATAATACAATGTGTCAACTTCTTACCAAATAAGCATACTATATTTTTAAAAATAATTATAATACATATATA
>JAJOOS010009196.1:0-12042 GCA_029582725.1 Solanum chiquidenum
GATTATTGACTAAAGATGAGAATGAAGAATGGTAAGAATGTTATGGTGGCCTCAAAGTGGTACTTAGTATGAATGGTATTATGGGATGCCATTCATACATTGCACAAGTATAACTTAGGGTTACTTTTATGATGGTTCTATTATGTTCTAATGACTTACATGATGAATATGCTTTTGGCTTATGTGTTTTTACTAAAGATGCATGATGATTCTCAAACTTATTAAATGAATGGTTTTCAACCAAAATGTCCTTTTTAAGCATGATTTTTGCATGACTATCATACTTAGTACACATTTGTGCTAACCCATATTTCTTCTACATTTTTATAAAGTGTAGTTTCCGGATCTTAAGGTGACTTCTAGTGTTCAAAGCTTGGATTAATTCTCTCCAAAGCTAGTTAGTGAGTCCTCATGGTTCAAGGATGAGAGTTGTCATTTTTAGTTTCTTTTATGTCATTTTATATGTTGAAGGGTTGTGACCCTATCTTTGATTCAAGTTGTATTAGATGGCCATGTGAGACAAGTTAGACTTCTACTGTTTGTTTTTAAATAAAGACTTCGATTGTATGGATTAAAAAATTTAAATTCCCTACCATTTCTTATGTATTATGTTATGAATGCTATGAGGCTTGTATAAGGCTTTTCAGAGTCTTATCGCCGTGTCACGTTCGGGGTGTAGGCTCTGGTCGTGACATGGCTAATTCAAAAAGTTACCTTGATCTTGACCGTGGTCCAACATCGAATATTGTGCACCTCAACTAATGCAAAATACATAAGTTGAGGGTGGTTATGAAAGAGGAAGCCGAAAGAATAAGGGTATGAAAAAAGTTGTCTTGAAGAAGAGAAAAAGAAAAGATAGAAAAAGATGTGACTTTGTACAAAAGAAGCAAAAGATGAATAAAAAAAGTTCTAAAAAAATAAAGAAAAATAAAATGAAAGAAAAAGAGAAAAAGTGAAAAATAAAAAAAATAAAATTTGAGCTATAGAGTCAAAAGTCACATTTGTGTGAAAAGAGTCAAGGGAAAGAAAAGAAAATAAAAAGATGTCAAGAACTGGTTGAGAAAAGAGGTAAAAAGCCAATGTAATGTCAAGGAGGGAAGAAAGTCACTAAAAAGTACCCAAATATATCCTACCTGAACCTAAGACTACATTACAAGCTAAGAAAGTCCTATAGGGATCCTAGCAACTAGTTTGGAGAGTCTAAGTAGTGAAAATAAGGGAAAACCTATGGTACTGAGCACGAACTGTACTTGATGTCACTTCTGAGAGTGAGAGTTGAATGAATCCTAAAAAAAACTTGAAAGGCATATCTATTGTGTGTTAAAAAGGATTTCTTTTGAAGTGAGGGCACTAGTTACATTGTTGGAGAATTGATACCTTGGTGATTGTGAAAGGTGTATGTTGTGATGTCGGTTGGTTGATTTCTGTCATGTTTTGATTCGTATCAGTTAGCTTGTTTAGTCTAAATGAAGAGATTTTCACTAAGGAAATGGGATGGAATGAAAAGGCCATGTGATTGCTTGAGTTTGTATGTTTGCTTCTACATAAGTGTCGTTTAGAGTTTTAGTGTGTCGCTTGAGGACAAACAACAAGTTTAAGTTAAGGGTGTTGATATACCGTGAGTTTACAGTATTTTTGATGCATTTCACTTAGAAGTTATGTGTGTCTAGGGATATATTGTCTTAGAAATAATGTGTTTTGTATCATGTTTGCAGGAAATAAGCTTGGAATGCAGTTGATGGAGATGAGAGTTGAAAATATGCAGAAGGACCCATCCACGGAGGGACCCACGGACCGTAGGTCCTTTGACAAACCATCGTTGGGCAGGCGTAGATAGGAGCATCAGGGAATTTTGACCAAGTGTGGAACTACGGAGCAACTAACGGACCGTAGGTCGACCCATGGGCCATGCTGCACATCCATCGATGGATTCAGAGAGTTGAAGTTCCAGTACCTAATGAAAAATCCTAAGGGTGGAGCCACAGTCCGTAGGTCGAGTCGTCATTTGAAGCCGCTTTCCAGATAACTTATTTCCTTATTTTGTTTCATTTTTATTTAGGAGATGTTTTCAATAAGTAAGAGTTATAAACCTCGTTTGTGGCGGTTAGACAATAGTGTATACTTTTACTTTTGTGTTTCTTTGGGAATTACCTTGCAAACTTTAGCAATTTGATTTCCAGATTTCGTTTGATAAGATTTTCACTTTGAAATTCAATTGGAGATTTTGGGTTTCTTCTACTCTAATCGTAAGTTCATGAATTCTTTTTATCAATATATGAATTGTGATCTTTCAAGCATTAGTAGCTAAATCCACAACTAGGGTTGTGGGAACCATGAGCAATTAACAAAGTATGAATAATAATTAAGTAATTCTTGAATAGTGTTTATGCATGTATTTTTAATTCTTTCACTTAGAAGTCTTTTTAATTGTGCGCAACGTTAGAACTCGCCTCGTTTTTACTTGTCGGACCAAGGAGGTAGTTAATGAGAAAAGAGTTAACAACAGAGATTTAGTGGATGCTATCTAATAGTCTAATGTCAATTGGAGCGAGGGTGAATACTAAGCCATACATTGATGTGATGTGTAATCTGGGGTAAATGTAAGGGTTAGTAAAGCATACACCCGTAGCCAGACCAAGGTGCGAGGTGAAATTCCCTACTTGGAGGACCAATCACTTAGGGATACCTAACTTACCAACTTTGCCTGTAAAATACTAGGAAAGGATTACTATTATTAGGATTAGCTAAAAGCTTATGGGGAACTCATACACCCTAATTTCTCTCTTATATTGATAACTTAAAGTTTGAATCCTGCTTATTTGTTACTTAGTCAACAACCTGTTACTTGCTTACAAAACCCCCCCCCCCTTTAATAACTTGTCTCAGAAATAGTTTGACTAAACGGATATAATAGTGAGTTAAGTTTAAGTCTGAACGATGTTCCTCGTGGGATCGACCCCAACCTACAAGTTGGATTCTTTACTTGATAACGATTGCTTATACCTCTTTAGGGAGGTGTAATTTGAGCGTATCAGTTTGGCCGGTAATTACAAGAGATCTGTTGAAGGATTTTCATCTATAGCTTCCCTATTGACCAAGTTGACTCAGAAGAAGGTCAAATTTCAGTTGTCAGATGAGTGTGAGAAAAGCTTCTCAGAACTGAAGAATAGGTTGAATAAAACTCTGGTCTTGATTCTACTAGATGGTTCAGATGGTTATGTGATTTATTGTGATGCATCTACTGTTGGCCTAGGTTGTGTGTTGATGTAGTGAGGTAGGGTCATCGATTATGCTTCTAGATAGCTTAAGGTTCATGAGAAGAACTACCCGACTCATGACCTCGAGTTTGCAGCTGTAGTATTTTCCTTAAATATTTAGAGACACTACTTGTATGATGTTCATGTTGATGTATTCACAGATCATAAGAGCCTCTAGTATGTGTTCACCAGAGAGAGTTGATTCTTCATCAGAGGAGATGGCTTGAATTCTTCAAGGATTATGGAATGAATGTGTTGTACCATCCGGGTAAGGCCAATGTAGTGGCTGATGCTCTCAGCAGATTATCCATGGGTACTGTAGTACATGTTGAGGAAGAAAGGAAAGATCTAGCCAAATATGTTCACCGGATTGCTCGCTTAGGAGTTTACCTTACTGATACATTAGATAGTGGGGTGATAGTTCAGAATGGATCAAAATCTTCATTGATAGCGGAGGTCAAGGAAAAATAAGATAGTGATTCTATATTACTTCAGTTGTGCATTTCATCAGTAGAAAGTTGAGGTTTTCTCTCAAGGGGGAGATGGTGTGCTTCGTTACCAGGGTCGCTTATGTGTTCCTAATGTGGGTGAGTTGAGACAACAAATCCTTACAGAAGCTCATAACTCTAGGTATTCCATTCATCCAGGTTCCAGTAAGATGTACCGTGATCTATTGGATGTCTTTTTGGTGGAGCGGCATGAAGAGGGACATAGCAGACTTCGTGGCTAAGTGTCCTAATTTTCAACAGGTTAAGGTAGAACATCAAAAACCCGAATGTATGACTTAGTAGATTAACATTCCTATATGTAAGTGGGAAGTGATAAACATGTACTTGATTATGAGTTTACCTCGTACTCGCAGACAACAAGACTCCATTTGGGTGATAGTAGACAAAGTTACTAAGTCCACTCACTTATTGTCTGTCAAGATTACTGATTCAGCGGAGGACTACGACAAACTCTACATCCATGAGATAGTCATGTTGCATGGGGTTCCCTTGTCTATCATCTCAGATAGAGGTCCTCAATTTACCTCTCATTTCTGGAAATCATTTCAGAAAGGTCTTGGAACCTAGGTAAATCACAGTACAATATTTCATCCACAGACGAATGGTCAGGCAGAACGTACCATTAATACCTTAGAGGATATGTTAAGAGTTTACCTGATAGATTTCAAGGGTAGTTGGTATGATCACCTACATCTCATAGAGTTCACCAATAATAATACCTTCCATTCCAGTATTCAGATGGCCCCTTATAAGTCCCTATATTGGCATAAAAGTAGATCTCTGGTTGGTTGGTTTGAAGTAGGTGAAGCAGCCTTGATTGGGCCATATTTGGTTCATAAAGCTATGGAAAAAGTTCAGATCATCAGAGATAGAATAAATATAGCTCAGAGTCGACAGAAGTCCTATACAAATGTGAGGAAAATGGACTTAGAGTTTGAAATCCATGATTGGGTTTTCCTGAAAGTGTCATCTATGAAGGGGGTAATAACGTTTGGCAAGAAAGGAAAGGGCAGTCCCAGATATGTAGTGTCACGACCCAAGGGTACCCCCTAGATGTAACATTGCATATAGAACCCCGAAGGACTCCATTGTAATGACCCTAAAAATGAACTAGTGAAACTAAAGCCTAACTAGTGAGTGTGTGAGCTTGTCTTGAGGTTTGATGGTGTTTTATGTTGTCCCAAGTCATGGTTGAGGGATTTAGGGGTTAAACGTCAAGGTACGACTCCCCATGGACCACCCTAGGGGTCCTTGAGGAGGACCCTAAGCTTAACCCCGAAGGCTGCCCCATTTGATGAAACTTGGCCAAAGTATGTGACCTACGGAAGGGGTCCATTCCCCATAGGTTCATCCACGCACCGTAAATGGCCTCCGTAGGTCAAGGGGCCCCAAAACAAGCCATAAACCCAATTAACGGATGACCAGTACAGTCCGTCAACCCATCCCGGTCCGTGGATAGTGGTCCGTCAATTGGACCTGGGTTGATGTCAAAGACACGGTCAAGCTAGGGGTGAGTTGGTAAATTCACCCCAAGTCTTTTTAAGTGCTTGGACGGTTATTTTGGGGTTATTTAGGTATTTTAAGAGTATTAAAACAATAAAATACTATTTTAGATTTCATTCTTCAAATTTCCCCAAATCAAAACCTCTCCTTCTCAAAGTATCTTCTCTCTAGAACTCCATTGAACACCAAGAGAAGAAGAAAACTTAGGGCTTGAAGAGGAAGGCTATTGGTTAGATTTTCATGGGATTCTTCAAGATAAAGGTATGGTGATCCTTCATCTAGGGTTAGATTTCACCCTAGAGTCAATTTCAAAGAAGTTTTCAATGTTTTCAAGTTTCACAAAAATCCTAGGTTTTACTCAATCTCATGGGTTCTTGCATCAAACATTTTCAAATGATAAGTTATGATTATATTGATGTTTAATTGTTGATTTAAGGTGAAAATACTCTATGAACCCATGATTTCTCTAAATTCCTAAATTGTTCCTTATGAAGTGAGTTTGTTGATTATGAATGAATGTTGATGGATTTATCCCTAGATTGATTTAGATTGTTAAATTGTATCATCATCTATGCCTAATTATAGTGAATTGTTTGTGAATTGAGGATTTGTGATCATAGCCTTGAAAGGGAAAGTTCGACCTAATTTCATGTTAAAGTAGAATTGTGCTTGAATTGTTGATCCACTTGAAAGGTGGATGTGTTTACTTACGATGTACATTGTGATCATGGCTTTGAAGGCATAGTTCGAGGAAATGAGGTATTATCATGATGTTGTTTATATGAATGTATAATGTGAAGGATATACTTGTGATTTCAATGATAGAATGATGATCTTGTATAAAATGTGAATGTGTTGTGATTGGAAGCATATTCTCACTTAACACTCATGAATGATGATGATAGAATGTGAAGAGTTCCTATAATGGGAATGTTGAATCTAGAATTGGTAGGCTTATGCATCATTTTCTTATATAATGAATGTGTCTTGACTTGATGAATATGAATCAATAGGCTACGACATTCCTTTCATATATGAGTGATGAATATGTCTTGACTTGATGGTTATGAATTGGTAGGCTTTATGTATTCTTTTCATAAATGATCTAATGAAATGAAGACTCTAGAATTGATAGGCTAGTGGCATTCCTTTCTTAATGACTCAATGTACTATGAATCAATAGGCTAGTGGCATTCCTTTCATGAGTATAAGAATGTAATGAGGGACCATGAATCAATAGGCTTATGTCATTCTTTTCATCGGGACTCTAGTGCTATCCTTGAATGTACCATGGATCGATAGGCTTATAACATTCCTTCCTTGTGTAATGATTTATCATGGTTCGATAGGCCTATGACATTCCTCCCTAATACAGTAATGTAATGTGAATGAAATAATCTATGGGAATGTACGCTAAGCACCGAGTGGATATGGTTAGATGGAAACTCTCCCAATGTTAGGTTAAAGTTCTAATGAACATCTTCCTATGCCATAACTATGTGCCCACATAGGATGTTAGCCAGTGGATTCCATCCGAGCTAATGTTATCGTTCTACCTTAGGCAAGTGGAACACCTCTTACGGTGTGGGGTTACATGACACCGGATTCCATGTCTAGCTTGCATGGCCTATGTCGGTTAAATGCTTATTCCCAGCATGTGAGATGTGAACTCTAGTTACTTGATAGGTACTACAAAGTGTACGTAGAAGTATGGGATGCTATCTATACATTGTACAAGTAGGCTTTGAAGGGGCTATAGTGAGTTCTCTAAGTCTTAATGACTAATGTATGAAATTCCTCTAAATGAAGTAATTGAAGAATGTTGGCTTAAATGCTTAAAGTGTAAAATTGCATGCTATACTTGGATTGTATTATGAGTTACTTCCTTGTGATGACTTATTGTATTCGAATGTGCCTTATCTAGGGTGACTTCAAAGGAGTACTTAGTGTGAGTAGTAGTATGGGAAGCTACTTGCACATTGCACAAGTATGACTAAGAGTTGTTTTAGATGTTATTCTTAATGTGATGATGTGATTCATGTAATGTTTCTGTCTCTTAAATGCTCTATTGTGTAAAGGTAGAAATGATGAATGGTAAGTTCACTTTTGTTGATCTTAAGGTGGTACCTTAGTCTGGGTAGTGGTATGGGACGCTATCCATACATTGCACAAGGTATAGGTTGAGTGTTACTTGAGGTGGAGGCCTAAGGTAATGGTAAAGGGTTATATGTGATCTTGTTCTAATGTGAAATGGTGACTTGTAAGTTGGTTGTTACTTATATTATGCCTCTTTTATTCAATGTTCATGAAGTTTTACCAAATGTCATAAAAGCATGGCTTTCAACAAAATGTCCCTTTTTAAGCATGTTTTTGCATGGTCATCATAGTTAGTACATTTTTGTGTGCTAACCCATATTTCTCTTATTTTTACTACAAGTGTAGGTTCCGGCAAGTGATTGATTCTAAAGAGGATTGAAGTGTTTGGATAGAGTTTTCTCCAAGACTTGGTATGTCCTCATAGATTCAAAGTCAAGAACTCTTATGTTTCATATATCCATGTAATAGACATTTAGTAGTTTGTCGATTGTAAAGGGCCGTGACCCTATCTTGTTAAAGTTTTGTCTAAGATTGCCATGTGAGACTTAGTCTTTCGCTGTGTCTTTTGAAATATTTCTATGACTTATTGAATGTTTTGAATCGTATGGTTTTAAATAAAAAGTTTTAATTCTGTACTATTTCTATTGTCTATGCAGTGAATGAGCTATGAGGCTTGTATTAGACCTCTTTGGGGTCGAGTACGCCGTGTTACGACTAGGGGGTGCTCTCAGGTTGTGAAAAACATGGTATTAGAGATTAAAATTTTGGAAATGGTTTTAGTATCAATGTCTCACAAGCCACCTCTAGTAGATTCTTGTTCATTGGTGTGAGTCGCGACACATCTATGAGCGAGAGGCTATATGATGATAGAAAGTTACACTTCTTTCATATTCTTGAAGTCGTGCCTTAGAGTGTAGTTCTGTAAGTGTCCTTTTCCTAATCTTTATCTTGTGTTTATAGGAAATGAATACAAGGGCTAACCCGAGGAGAGTGGAAGAAGAGATTGTTAATGACGGAGTTCCTCCCCAAGGTGACCAAGTGGCTCAAGAGAATGAAGTTTCGGTGGTTCCCCCGGACATGACCAATGAAGAGATTAGACCGGCTTTTCTAACCTTAGCTCAAGCCATAACAACTCAAGTTAACCAAGATGTAGGGCCTAGGGTGAATCCTAATGTGAGTACCGTGGCCTCAAGGTTGAGAGACTTTCTGAGGATGAATCCTCCTATCTTCCTTAGCTCTAGAGTGGAAGAAGATCCCCAAGAATTCATGGGTGAGGTTTATAATATAGTCAATGCTATGGGAGTATCCTCTAGGGAGAAAGCGGAGTAGGTTTCCTATCAATTGAAAGATGTGGCCCAAGTGTGGTTCACTTAATGGAAATCCAATAGGTCGGTTGAAGAGGATCCTATAGAATGGGAGGAGTTTAAGGGAGCTTTCCTTGGTAGGTACTTTCCCCGTGAGAAGAGGGAGTGTAAGGTTGAGGAGTTTATTAACCTTAGGCAAGGTAACATGAATGTGGAGGAGTATTCTTTGAAGTTTACCCTATTGTCTAAGTATGCTCCATCCTTGGTGTCTAACCCTAGACACGAGATGAGTAGGTTTGTGACCGGTGTATCCAACCTAGTTAAGTAAGAGTGCCATACGACAATGCTCCATGATGATATGAATATTTCTATGCTCATGGTGTATGCTCAATATATCGAGGAGTCCAAACTTAAGAGGATGAATAGGGATTTGAAGAGGGGTATATCCGATGAACAAGGTCAACCTAGGTTCAAGAAGAGAGCTCCTAACCAAGATTCTTCAAGTGCTCCTAAGGCTTATGAGGAGAAAGGTGGTGGATCTCAATTTTCTAAACCTCTCTGTGCCACTTGTGGGAAGAGGCATCATGGGAAGTGCCTAGCCGGTACTAGTGGGTGTGGCAAAAGTGATCATCAAGTGAAAAATTGTCCTACTCTTACGGCTAGAGGAAGGGAGGCCAAACAAACTTCTTATGATGGCCCGGATCCTAATGCTCCAAAGAAGAACCGTTTCTCTGTGTTTCAAGCTAACAAGGACAAATGAGCTAATCCGAATGAAGGTAAAGGTAAAATATAGTTCATTTTTGTGGTGATGAGATCCTTATGTTGTTTTGCATGATAGCCTTAGTTGGGTTTTCTCCTAAGTGGGGGGATGGTATGTTGAATAGTAAGGCTATTGAGAGTGTTGATATCCTTATCTCGTTCCTTCTATTCTTATTCAAGCTTGAAACCAAGAGTCCCTTGTAGCTTGTTTCATGTTTAGGAGTCATGTGTGAATTTGTGTTCCTATGTTCACCTTATGTTATGTATGTTCTAGTTGAATTCTTGTTTAACTGAAAAAAAATGAGTTTTCATGATTTTATTCCTCATGTTGATATGCATCTATGATGAGTTGCCTAAATATGCTTCATGAGTTGATTTGTTGAGCATGCTTAAATGTGTTCTTGAAATAGTTGCATAATGTGCTTATTGATGTTGTAATGAGCATGATGTGATTTGGAGAAGGAAGTTCCTCCAATGAAATGAGAAATGTGAAGTTTTGATGCATAATGAGTTTGTAGAAGTAGTTCCTACCATCTTGTTTGCATTAAGCTTTTTTGATGTGGAGTTGATGTTTCCTCCTATGTTTATTCATTCATATTGTTGTTGCATGCATGATTATGGGCTGCTAGTCTTGAGTCTTTACCCCATAATTTGTTTAAAGTGTCATTCGAGGATGAATGTTCCTAAGTGGGGGATAATGTATTGACCCTAAAAACGAACTAGTGAAACTAGAGCCTAACTAGTGAGTGTGTGAGTTTGTCTTGAGGTTTGGTGGTGTTTTATGTTGTCCCGAGTCATAGTTGAGGGGTTTAGGGGTTAAACGTCAAGGTATGACTCCCCATGGACTACCCTAGGGGTCCTTGAGGAGGAACCTAAGCTTAACCCTCAAGGCTGCCCCATTTGATGAAAGTTGGCCAAAGTATGGTGACCTACGGAAGGGGTCCACGCCTCGTAGGTCCATCCACGCCCCGTGGATGGCCTCCATAGGTCAAGGGACCCCAAACCAACCCACATCCCCAATTGAAGGATGACCAGTACAGTCCGTCAACCCATCCACAGTCCGTGGATGGGGGTCTGTCAATTGGACATGGGTTGTTGTCAAGGACACGACCAAGCTAGGGGTGAGTTGGTAAATTCACCCCAAGTCTTTTTAAGTGCTTGGACTGTTTTTTTGGGTATATTTAGGTATTTTAAGAGTATTAAAACAATAAAAATACTATTTTAGATTTCATTCTTCAAATTTCCCCAAATCAAAACCCCTCCCTCTCAAAGTATCTTCTTTATAGAACTCAATTGAAGACCAAGAGAAGAAGAATACATAGGGCTTGAAAAGGAAGGCTATTGGATAGATTTTCGTGGATTCTTCAAGATAAAGGTATGGTGATCCTTCATCTAGGGTTAGCTTTCACCCTAGAGTCAATTTCAAAGAAGTTTTCAAGGTTTTCAAGTTTCACAAAAACCCTAGGTTGTACTCAATCTCATGGGTTCTTGGATCAAACGTTTTAAAATGATAAGTTATGATGATATTGATGTTTAATTGATGATTTAAGGTGAAAATACTCTATGAACCCATGATTTCTCTATATTCCTAAATTTTGCCTTATGAAGTGGGTTTGTCAATTATGAATGAATGTTGATGGATTTATGCCTATATTGATTTAGATTGTTGAATTGTATCATCATCTATGCCTAAATATGGTGAATTCAGGATTTTTTATCATAGCCTTGAAAGGGACAGTTTGACCTAATTTGATATTAAAGTAGAATTGTGCTTAAATTGTTGATCCACTTGAAAGGTGGAGGTGTTTACTTACTATGTACATTGTGATCATGGCCTTGAAGGCATAGTGTGAGGAATTGAGGTATTTTCATGATGTTGTTTATATGAATGTATAATGTGGAGGATATATATGTGATTTCAATGGTTATGAATTGATAGGCTTTAGGCATTCTTTTCAGAAATGATCTAATGAAATAAAGACTCTAGAATCAATAGGCTAGTGGTATTCCTTTCTTAATGACTCAATGTACTATGAATCGATAGGCTAGTGGCATTCTTTTCATGAGTATAAGAATGTAATGAGGGACCATGAATCGATAGGCTTATGTCATTCTTTTCGTGTGGACTCTAGTGCTATCCTTGAATGTACCATGGATCGATAGACTTATAGCATTCCTTCCTTCTATCATGATGTATCATGGGTCGATAGGCCTATGCCATTCATCCATAATACACTAATGTAATGTGAATGAAATAATCTATGGGAATGTACGCTAAGCACCGAGTGGATATGGTTAGATTGAAACTCTCCCAATGTTAGGTTAGAGTTCCAATGAACATCTTTCTATCCCATAACTATGTGCCCACATAGGATGTTAGCCAGCGGATTCCATCCGAGCTAATGTTATCGTTCTACCTTAAGCAAGTGGAACACCTCTTACGGTGTGGGGTTACATGACACCGGATTCCATGTCTAGCTTGCATGGTCTATGTCGGTTAAATGTTTATTCCCATCATGTGAGATGTGCACTCTAGTTACTTGATAGGTACTACAAAGTGTACGTAGTAGTACAGGATGCTATATATACATTGCACGAGTAGGCTTTGAAGGG
>JAJOOS010009197.1:0-16117 GCA_029582725.1 Solanum chiquidenum
AAAAAACGCCTCATAAGAAAATTCGACTTGCACCAATGACCTTAGAAAATCGTGACGAATAAAAGGACAAAACTGTACTTCTTTTTGTAACTATCTGAAAAATGGCCGAATATTACGTAAATTCCCCAAAATGACCGTAAAATCTAGAAACACACATAAACAATATAAAAACGAATCAATTTTTTTTGACTTACACCACTGACCTTAGAATATCATGACGAATAAGAGAACAAAACTTTAATATTTCTCGTAACTTCTCAAAAATAGCAGAATATTACGTAAATGCCCAAAACTATCTGAAAATCAGGAAACACACATAAACATTACAAAAAATGGTTCAAAATAATTTTGACTTGCACCAATGACCTCAGAATATCGTGACGAATAAGAGAACAAAACTTTACTTCTTTTGGTAATTTGCCTGAAAATGTTCGAATATAACGTAAATGCCTCAAAATGGCCGATAAATCAAGAAACACACACAAGAAATATAAAAAAAGCTCAAAAAAATTTCGACTTGCACCAATGACCTTTTAATATCGTGACAAATAAGAAAACAAAACTTTACTTCTTTTAGTAATTGCTCGAATATAACGTAAATGCCCAGAATGGCCAAAAATTCAAGAAACACACACAAACAATACAAAAAATGGCTCAATTTTTTTTTTGACTTGTACCAATGACCTTAGAATATCATGAAGAATAAGAGATCAAAACTTTTCTTCTTTTCGTAACAGCCCGAAAATGGCCGAATATTACGTAAATGCACCAAAATAGCCGAAAAATCAAGAAACACACATAATCAATACAAAAAACGCCTCAATTTTTTTTTACTTGCAACAATGATCTTAGAATATCGTGATAAATAAGAGAACAAAACTTTATTTCTTTTCGTAACTGCTCGAAAATAGTCGAATATTACGTAAATCCCCAAAATGGCCGAAATATCTAGATACACACATAAAGAATAAAAAAAATGCCTCATTTTTTTTATTTGCACCAATGACCTTAGAATATCGTGAGGAATAATAAAATAAAACTTTACTTCTTTTCGTAACTGGCCGAAAATGTCTGAATATTACTTAATTTCCCAAAATGGCTGAAAAATCAAGAAACACACATGAACAATTTTAAAAATGCCTCAAAAATATTTCGACTTGAACCAATGACCTTAGAATATCGTGACGAATAAGAGAAAAAAACTTTACTTCTTTTTGTAACAACCCGAAAATGGCTAAATATTACGTAAATACCCCAAAATGGCAAAAAAATCAATAAGCACACATAAACAATATAAAAAACACCTTAAAATTTTTTTCACTTAAACCAATGACCTTAGAATATCGTGACGAAGAAGAGAACAAAACTTTACTTCTTTTTGTAACTGCCCAAAAATGGCTAAATATTACGTAAATCCCCCAAAATGAATGAAAATCAAGAAACACACATAAACAATACAAAAGACGCCTCAAAAAAATTTTGACTTGAACCAATGACGTTAGAATATCATGACGAATAAGAGAATAAAATTTTACTTTTTTTCGTAACTGCCCAAAAACGGCAGAATATTACATAAATACCTCAAAATGAATGAAAAATCAAGAAACACACATAAACAATACAAAAGACGCCTCAAAAAAATTTCGACTTGAACCAATGACGTTAGTAAATCATGACGAATAAGAGAATAAAACTTTACTTTTTTTTGTAACTGCCCAAAAACGGCAGAATATTACGTAAATACCTCAAAATGGCCGAAAAATCAAGAAACACATATAAACAACACAAAAAACGTCTTAAAAATTCTCAACTTGCACTAATGACCCTAGAATATCGGGACGAATTAGAGAACAAAACTTTACTTATTTTCGTAACCGCATGAAAATGGCCAAAAATTACGTAAATGCCACAAAATGGTCGAAAAATCAATAAACACACATAAATAATACAAAAAATGCCTCAAATTTTTTTTGACTTGCAGCACTGACCTTAGAATATTGTTACAAATACAAAACTTTACTTATTTTCGTAACAGCCCGAAAATAGCCAAATATTACTTAAATTCTCCAAAATTGCCAAAAAATCAAGGAACACACTAAAACAATACAAAAAACGCCTTAAATTTTTTTTGATTTGAAACAATGACATTAGAATATCGTGATGAATAACAGAAAAAAACCTAACTGCTTTTCATAACTGCCCGAAAATGGCTGAATATTACGTAAATGACCAAAAATGGCCGAAAAAATAAAGAAATATACATAAACAATACAAAAAATGCCTCAAAAAAATTTCGACTTGCACCAATGACCTTAGAATATCGTGACGAATAAGATAACAAAATTTTTACTTCTTTTCGTAACTGCCCGAAAATGGCTGAATATTACGTTAATATCCTGAAATGATCGAAAAATCAAGGAACACATATATACAATACATAAAATGCCTCAAATTTTTTTTGACTTGCACCAATGACCTTAGAATATCGTGACGAATAAGAGAACAAAACTTTACTTATTTTCGTATCAGCCCGAAAATGGCTGAATATTGCGTAATTACCCCAAAATGACCGAAAAATAAAGAAACACATATAAACAATACAAAAAATGCCTCAAATTTTTTTTGACTTGCACCAAAGACGTTAGAATATCGTGAAGAATAAGAGAACAAAACTTTACTTCTTTTTGTAACTGTTCGAAAATGGTCGAATATTACGTAAACCCCAAAATGAAAAATCTAGAAACACACAAACAATATATAAAAAATGCATCAACTTTTTTTTGACTTACACCAATGACCATAGAATATCGTGACGAATAAGAGAATAAAACTTTACTTCTTTTCGTAACTGCCGGAAAATGGTCGAATATTACATAAATATCCCGAAATGGCCGAAAAATAAAGAAATACACATAAACAATAAAAAAACCTCTCAAAAAGTTTCTACTTGCACCAATGACCTTAAAATATCGTGAAGAATAAGAGAACAAAACTTTACTTCTTTACGTAACTGCCCGAAAATGAACGAATATTACGTAAATGCCCCAAAATGGTAGAAAAATCAAGAAACACACATAAACATATACAAAAACCGCCTCAATTTTTTTTTTGACTTGCACCAATGACCTTAGAATATCGCGACAATTAAGAGAACAAAACTTTACTTCTTTTTGTATCCGCCAGTAAATAGCCGAATATTACGTAAATGCCCCAAAATTGCTGAAAAATCAAGGAACACACATAAACAATACAAAAACCGCCTTAAATTTTTTTTGACTTGCTCCAATAACCTTAGAATATCGTGACGAATAAGATAACAAAACTTTACTTCTTTTCGTAACTACCCGAAAATGGCCGAATATTACGTAAATACTTCGAAATGGTCGAAATATCAATAAACACACATAAGCAATACGTATAATGCCTCAAAAAAATTTTAACTTGCTCCAATGACTTTAGAATATAGTCACGAATAAGAGAACAAAATTTTACTTCTTTTCGTAACAGCCCAAAAATGGCCGAATATTACGTAAATTCCCAAAACGGCCGAAAAATAAAGAAACTCACATAAACAATACAAAATACGCCTAAAAGAATTTCGACTTCCACCAATGACCTAAGAATATCGTGACGAATAAGAGAACAAAACTTTACTTCTTTCGGTAACTGTCCGAAAATGGTCGAAGATATCTAAATGCCCAAAAATGGGAGAAAAATCAAGAAACACAACAATACAAAAAATGCCTAAAAAATATTTTGACTTGAACCAATGACTTTAGAATATCGTGACGAATAAGAGAACAATATGTTATTTCTTTTTGTAATTACCCGAAAATGACCGAATATTACGTAAATCCCCTAAAATGACTGAAAAATCAAGAAACACACATAAACAATACAAAAAACGCCTCGAAAAAATTTCGACTTGCACCAATGACCTTAGAATATCGTGACAAATAAGATAACAAAACTTTTACTTCTTTTCGTAACTGCCCAAAAATGGCCGAATATTACGTAAATATCTCGAAATGGTCGAAAAATCAAGAAACACACATAAACAATACGTAAAATGCCTCAAATTTTTTTTGACTTGCACCAATGAATTTAGAACATCGTGACGAATGACACATAAATTCCCAAAATAGCCGAAAAATAAAGAAACACATAAACAATGCAAAATACGCCTAAAAAAATTTCAACTTGCACCAATGACCTAAGAATATTGTGACGAATAAAAGAATAAAACTTTCCTTCTTTCCGTTATTGTCCGAAAATGGTCGAAAAATACGTAAATGCCCAAAGTGGGCGAAAAATCAAGAAACATACATAAACAATACAAAAACACCCAAAAAAAATTCGACTTGGACCAATGACTTTAGAATATCGTGACGAATAAGAGAAAATTTTTTTACTTCATTTTGTAACTGCCCGAATATGGCCGAATATTACGTAAATACCCCAAAATGGCAAAAAAATCAAGAAAGACACAAACAATATAGAAAACGCCGCAGAAAACTTTCAACTTGCACCAATGACCTTAGAATATCGTGATGAATAAGAGAACAAAACTTTACTTATTTTTGTACCAGCCCGAAAATGGCTGAATATTGCGTAAATACCCCAAAATGACCAAAAAATAAAGAAACACATATAAGCAATACAAAAAATGCCTCAAAAAAATTCGACTTGCACCAATACCTTTAGAATATCGTGAAGAATAAGAGAACAAAACTTTACTTCTTTTTGTAACTGTCCAAAAATGGTCGAATATTACGTAAATTCTCCAAAATGGCCAAAAAATCTAGAAACACACATAAACATTATATAAAAAACGCATCAATATTTTTCTGACTTACACCAATGACCATAGAATATCGTGACGAATAAGAGAATAAAATTTTACTTCACTTCGTAACTGCCGGAAAATGGTCGAATATTACATAAATGCCCCGAAATGGCCGAAAAATCAAGAAACACACCAACAATACAAAAATGTCTCGAAAGAATTTCTACTTGCACCAATGACCTTAGAATAACGTGAATAATAAGAGAACAAAACTTTACTTCTTTACGTAACTACCCAAAAATGAACGAATATTACGTAAATGCCCCAAAATGGTAGAAAAATCAAGAAACACAAATAAACATATACAAAAGCCGCCTCAATTATTTTTTTGACTTGCACCAATGACCTTAGAATATCGTGACAAATAAGAGAATAAAACTTTACTTCTTTTTGTAACTGTCAGTAAATAGCCGAATATTACGTAAATACCCCAAAATTGCTGAAAAATCATGGAACACACAACAACAATACAAAAAATGCCTTAATTTTTTTTTGACTTGCAACAATGACATTATAATATCATGATGAATAAGAGAACAAAATTTTACTTCTTTTCATAACTGCCCGAAAATGGCCGAATATTACGTAAATGCCTCAAAATGGCCGAATAATAAAGAAACACACATAAACAGTACAAAAAATACCTCAATTCTTTTTTGACTTGCACCAATAACCTTAGAATATCATGACGAATAAGATAACAAAACTTTACTTCTTTTTGTAATTGACCGAAAATGGCCGAATATTACGTAAATGTTCCGAAATAATCAAAATATCAAGAAACACACATAAACAATACGTAAAATGCCTCAAATGTTTTTTGACTTGCTCCAATGACTTTAGAATATCGTCACGAATACGAGAACAAAACTGTACTTCTTTTCAAAACTGCCCAAAAATGGCCGAATATTACGTAAATTTCCAAAACGACCGAAAAATAAAGAAACACCCATAAACACTACAAAAAACACCTAATTTTTTTTTTACTTTTACCAATGATTTAAGAATATCGTGACGAATAAGAGATCAAAATTTTACTTATTTCGGTAACTGTCCGAAAATGATCGAAGATTACGTAAATGCCCAATAATGGGAGAAAAATCAAGAAATACAAATAAACAATAAAAAAATGCGTAAAAATTATTTCGACTTGGACCAATGACTTTAGAATATCGTGACGAATAAGAGAACAATATTTTACTTCTTTTCGTAACTACCCAAAAATGGCCGAATATTAAGTAATGCCCCAAAATGGCTGAAAAATCAAGAAACACACATAAACAATACAAAAACGCCTCAAATATTTTTCAACTTGCACCAATGACCTTAGAATATCGTGACGAATAAGAGAACAAAATTGTACTTCTTTTCGTACCTGCCTAAAAAATGGCAGAATATTGCGTAAATGACCGAAAAATAAAGAAACACACATAAACAAAACAAAAAATGCCTCAAAATATTTTTGACTTGCACCAATGACCTTAGTATATCGTGACGAATAAGAGAACAAAATTTTACTTCTTTTTGTAACTGCCCGAAAGTGGCTGAATATTACATAAATTCTCCAAAATGGCCGAAAAATCTAGAAACACTCATAAAATTATAAAAAACGCATCAATTTTTTTTTTTACTTACACCAGTGACCATAGAATATCATGACGAATAAGAGAACAAAACTTTACTTCTTGTCGTAACTGTTGGGAAATGGTCGAATATTACGTAAATTTTCCAAAATGGCCTAAAAATCAAGAAACACACATAAACAATACAAAAAACGCCTAAAAAAATTTGACTTGCACCAATGACCTTAGAATATCGTGACAAATAAGAAAACAAAACTTTACTTCTTTTTGTAACAGTCCGAAAATGGCCGGATATTACTTAATTCCCCAAAATTGCCGAAAAATTAATAAACACTTATAGACAATGCAAAAAATGCCTCCATAAAATTTCGAAATTTCGATTTGCACCAATGACCTTTGAATATCGTGATGAATAAGAGAACAAAACATTACTTTTTTTTTGTAACTGCCCAAAAAATGGCCGAATATTACGTAAATTCCCTAAAATGGCAGAAAAATCTAGAAACACACATAAACAATATAAAAAACGCATCAAATATTTCTTGACTTACACCAATGACCTTAAAATATCGTAACAAATAAGAGAATAAAACTTTACTTCTTTTGTAACTGCCGGAAAATAGCCGAATATTACGTAAATGCCCCAAAATGACAAAAAAAATCAAGAAACACACATAAACAGTACAAATAACACCTCCAAAAAATTTCTACTTGAACCAATGACCTTAGAATATCGTGACGAATAAGAGAACAAAACTTCACTTATTTTCAGAAGTGCCTGAAAATGGTCGAATATTTCTTGAATGCCCCAAAATGACCGAAAAATTAAGAAACACACACAAATAATACAAAAAATGCCTCAAAAAAATTTCAACTTGCACCAATGAAATCGTGACAAATAAGAGAACAAAACTTTACTTCTTTTGGTAAATACCTGAAAATGGCCGAATATAACGTAAATGCACCAAAATGGCCAAAAAATTAAGAAACACGCACAAACAATACAAAAAGTGCCTCAAAAAAAATTCAACTTGCACCAATGACCTTAGAATATTGTGATGAATAAGAGAACAAAACTTTACTTTTTTTCGTAACTGCCCGAAAATGATCGAATATTACGTAAATGCCCCAGTATGACCAAAAAATCAAGAAACATATAAACAATACAAAACACGCCTCAAAATTTTTTTGACTTGTACCAATGACCTTAGGATATCGTGATGAATAAAAGAACAATACTTTACTTTCCTAACTACCCGAAAATGGTCGAATATTACGTAAATACCCAAAATGGCTGAAAAATCAAGAAACACACATAAACAATACAAAACACGCCTCAAAAAAATTTTGGCTTGCACCAATGACCTTAGATTATCGTGACGAATAAAAGAACAAAATATTACTTCTTTTCGTACCTACCTGAAAATGGCTGAATATTACGTAAATTCCCCAAAATGGCCGAAAAATAAAGAAACACACATAAAAATACAAAAACGCCTCAAATTTTTTTTGACTTGCACGAATGACCTTAGCATATCGTGACGAATAAAAGAACAAAACTTTACTTCATTTTGTAACTGCTCGAAAATGGCTGGTTATAACTTAAATTCCCCAAAACTGTCGAAAAATTAATAAACACTTATAAACAATGCAAAAAATGCCTCAATTTTTTTTTGATTTGCACCAATGACCTTATAATATCGTGAAGAAAAGGAGATCAATACTTTACTTCTTATCGTAACTTCCAAAAAATGGCCGAATATTACGTAAATGCCCCAAAATGATCGAAAAATCAAGAAACACACAAACGATACAAAAGATGTCTTTCAAATTTTTTGACTTGCACCAATGACCTAAGAATATCGTGACGAATAAGAGAACACAACTTTACTTCTTTTCGTAACTGCCCTAAAATGGCCGAATATTACGTAAATGCCCTAATATGACCGAAAAATCAAGAAACACACATAAACAATACAAAAAATGCCTCAAAGTTTTTTGACATGCACTAATGACCATAGAATATCGTGACCAATAAGAGAACAAAACTTTACTTCTTTTCGTAACTGCTCTAAAATGGCCGAATATTACGTAAATACCCCAAAATGGCCAAAAATTCAAGAAACACACATAAACATTAAAAAAATGCCTCATCAAAATTTTGACTTACACCAATCACCTTAGAATATCGTGACGAATAAGAGAACAAAACTTTACTTCTTTTTATAACACCCAAAAAATGGCCGAATATTATGTAAATGCCCCAAAATAGCCAAAAAATAAAGAAACACAAACAATACAAAAAATGTCGACTTGCACCAATAACCTTAGAATATCGTGATGAATAAGAGAACAAAACTTTACTTCTTTTCGTAACTGCCTGAAAATTACCGAATATTACGTAAATGCCCTAAAATGGCTGAAAAATCAAGAAACACACATAAACAATACAAAAAACGCCTCAATTTTTTTTGACTTGCATCAATGACCTTAGAATATCGTGAGGAATAAGAGATCCAAAGTTTACTTCCTTTCGTACATCCCTGATGAGCTTTATTTTAATGGATTTAGTGTCCTCAAATGCATATATTGTGCCAATAACTGATGTAAATCCTTGAATTTCAGGTATTTGGATTGAGGAACAAAGCATGGACACTATCGAGCAAAAAGGAACAAGGCAGCTGAAAGAATGAAGGAAAAAAGGACCGAGGATCGCCTAACCCATTAGGTGAGTCACCGAACTGCCAGGGTATCGCCTAATGTTCCAGAATGCCAAGCCCTGAAGGAGAAAATCTAGTCGGCGAGAGAAAGGAGCAGTCGGTGAGTCGTCGAACGGTTCCGCGATGCAGTGCCATATCGCCCAAAGTTACAAAACCTGAAGATGCTGAAGGCAAAAGCAAAATGACGATAAAAATGACGAAAGAGTGGATCACCGATTGGATCGGCGTTCCCGACTAACTGCACCGACTGAACCTCCGCAGCATACTTTTTGACAACTATAAATACTTGTTTAAATTTTTAGCTTAGTATCTGATCTTTTGTTGAAACATTTTTTTTTTAGTTTTTGAAGTTGAGAGCTTAGAACTGAATAGAGAGACAATATTTCCTTAGCTTTGAAGATTTGAAGATTTCCATTTCGAAGAAATTTGAAGTGGGTTTTGAAGATTCTTCATCTTAGACCTTTGTAAAGACTATATCAATCCTACCCAGTTGATGGAAACACAACTTGGTAACGATTTTTACCTCTTTACTATGTCTAGCTAAAATCCCAATTCTTGGGTGTGATTATGTGATTATGGGTTGATTTAACTGCTGCGTATTGTTAATTGATAGTTTATTTGTTGTTTAAAAGTGATTTCATTCAGTAATCGTGGTTGAATTTAATGGGTTGTAGTTGCAAATACAATCTTAACTTCGTGTTTTTGGCTTGCCCGAGAGAGTGGTTTTAAAACCAAAATTACTGAATCGATGGTCTGTGGGTATTGGGTTGTCATGGGTTCAGCTCGAGAGAGTGAATCCTAAACCTTTTTCCACACATTCAGCTCGAGAGAGTGAATGGACTAAAACGAAGGTTGTGCTTCATTGTTGCTTATTGGTGTTTAAGAGAAACCAATTTGATTCGGGGTAAATTATTCGAAGAAAGTTTACCCCCACTAAAGTCTAGCTTATTAACTGATTTGCAGTTGTTTACTATTAATTGCAATTACCCGTTTGTTTACCTTAGCCCATAATTCAATCACATCCCAAGAATCCCGTCTCCATATTCGTATTTTCGTGTTGTTAGTTATTTTAGTTGATAATACAAACAAACCCTCTTGATATTTGACACTTGTGTCACGTATCAGGACACTTCATCCAATACTAAGTGCCAACGATCGTGAGTAGTAATATAACCCAACTAGTGAGTTAGGTCGAGTCCCAAGGGAGTGGTTCGTAATTGAGAATCAATAGGCAAGTAAGAATATGCCAAGTCAATCATAGCTAAAAACATTTACGAATAAAAGCATGGTTTAAATTATAGGTGACACAAGTGTCAAATATCAAGGGGGGTTTTGGTTTCAATTATCAGTTAAAACAGCAAACAACACGAATATACGAATATGGAGATGGGATTCTTGGGATGTGATTGGATTATGGGTAAAGGTAAACAATCGGGTAATTGCAATTAATAGTAAACAGCTGCAAATCAGTGAATAAGCTAGACTTTAGTAGGGGTAAACTTTCTCTCAAACAATTTACCCCGAATCAAATTGGTTTCTCTCGAACACCAATAAGCAACAATGAAGCACAACCTTCGCTTTAGTCCATTCACTCTCTCGAGCTGAATGTGTGGAAAAGGGTTTAGGGTTCACTCTCTCGAGATGAACCCATGACAACCCAATACTCACAGACCATCGACTCAGTAATTTTGGTTTTAAAACCTCTCTCGAGCAAGCCAAAAATACGAAGTTAAAATTGCATTTGCAACTACAACCCATTAAATTCAACCACAATTACTGAACGAAATCACTTTTAAACAACAAATAAACTATCAATTAACAATACCCAACAGTTAAATCAACCCATAATCACACCCCAAGAATTGGGGTTTTAGCTAGACATAGTAAAAAGGTAAAAATTGTTACCAAGTTGTGTTTTCATCAACTGGATACGATTGATATTGTCTTTACAAAGGTCTAAGATGAAGAATCTTCAACACCCACTTCAAATTTCTTAGAAATAGAAATCTTCAAATCTTCAAAGCTAAGGAAATATTGTCTCTCTATTCAGTTCTAAGCTCTCAACTTCAAAAACTGAAAAAAATATATTATGTTTCAACAAAAGATCAGATACTAAGCTAAAAATTTAAACAGGTATTTATAGTTGTCAAAAAGTGTGATGCGGAGGTTCAGTTGGCGCAGTTAGTCGGGATCGTCGATCCAATCGGCGATCCGCCCTTTGGTCATTTTCATTGTCGTTTTGCTTTTGCCTTCAGCATCTTCAGGTTTTGTAACTTTGGGCGATATGGCACTGCATCGCGGAACCGTTCGATGACTCACCGACTGCTCCTTTCTCTCGCCGACTAGATTTTCTCCTTCAGGGTTTGACACTTTGGAACATTAGGCGAGACCCTGGCCGTTCGACGACTCGCCTAATGGGTTAGGCGATCCTCAGGCCTTCTTTCCTTTGTTCTTTCAGTTGCCTTGTTCCTTTTTGCTCGATAGTGTCCTTGCTTTGTTCCTCAATCCAAATACCTGAAATTCAAGGATTTACATCAGTTATTGGCACAAATATGCATTTGAGGACACTAAATCTATTAGAATTTTGCCCTAAATGAATCCAAATTGTGGACTCATCAACACCCCCAACTAAAACTTTTGCTTGTCCTCAAGTAAAACTCAATTCAGCAGTTCAAAAAGGATGTCTCAAATAGTGCTACACAAGACTCAATCATGAATGCACACAAAAAGACTCAACTTACTCCTGCAAGGATCAAATGTGCACTCAAAGTTTCAAGTTGTGACTCACCATTATCAAAGAATCTCAAGCTCACAATACTTGCTTCAAATACAAGTTCAAGCTCAACAAAAGTGATCAAATGCCCTCACACAAAGAATGATTCCATAATTACACACAATGGTTCACAATTTAAAGTTCCAAAATCAAATGCAATCCCCACACTAACAAAATTGAACACAATGTATGATTTCACCCATAGGTTTTCCCGTATTTTCCAACCAACATTTGTTTCAGCTCACTCAAGATCAAAAATGTCTTTTCATGGCTTGTAACGGGGCTGAGTGTAAATGTATGGTCATTTAGGCTTATGGACTTCTATCCTCATGAAATGTAGTGTGAACAACACTTCCTTTCCTTTTTTTCATCATTCTCATTTGTGCTCAAAAGTCATCCAATTATTCACTTTCCGTGGATTGTTGGAAACCCCATTTCTTTTTGTATTTTCACAACTTTATTCTGCAACTTTTTCATTCTTTTCTTCTTTTTCTCTTTTTTTTTTGTATGGAGGGGTTCATTTTTCTCAAAACCATGGGTCAAAGGGGATTTTCTTGCACTTCTTAATTTACCTTCTCTTTTCACCACACCCCCAACTTAGGCTTTTGGCCTAAGTTGTCTATTCACACAAACCACAAATCATGAGGATTATGGGTAATGGGTCAAGAAAGGTCACATTTTTATCAAGTTTCTTCCAAGAAAAAGACTAAGGCTCAAAGGGTGTTCACACGGGGTTCACACACTCACAAGGTAGGCCTCAAAAAGAGGTATAATGTCAAATTGGTTCACACTCTTTAAAGTTGCCTAAGATCATCTCAAGAGTTCACATCACTTAGTCAACCGGACCAACGGGGCAAATTCTAGGTGTCATCACACATGGTTCACGGTAAGCTCATCACACAAGGCATTGACACCATAGTCAAACAAGACTCCACACTTTTGCTAGTGTGCAATGTTCATCACAAGAGACTCAATTTGATACTTGGCTAGTCACAACGAGATGCAAAGAGTTCACATATTGTCTATGCAACTTCATTTGGCCTCATGTAGCCGCACATTCATGTTTGTTCGATTATGAGCACTATTCAAGTCAACGGTATTGATCAAAACTGATACTTAAATTTGCAAAAGAACTGCCACATTCAACACAAACAAGAGGTGGCAAAAATTTTCGGGAGGGTAAAAAATCATTTACAATTAAAAACACTGAGCCATAAGCTCAAATATACCACAGAAAGCGGTGCACAACACAATTTCAGCTCAAAACCCAATATATACACAAAAACCAATATTCACAAAAGGTGGGCCTCACCCCACCACAAATAAAGTCATTTTTCCTCAAATGCAAACAAAAATATCCAAAAGTGAAATAAAGTACGACAGAGAGGGATGTAAAAAGGGGGTCCTGTCTACACAGTCGCCCCATCTGTCTGGGCATCAGTACCCGGTGCATCACTCTGGTCCTGGTTCTCAGTACCCGGAGTCACCTCAGAAGAAACAGCAGTACCAGACCCACTAGGAGCTGCCAAGGGTGTATCTGCCAAAAAGGTTTGCACATCTACATAGAATCCCCAGACCCATGAAGGAATATAAGGGCCTCGAGGAGTAGTCTCCCTGTCAAAAATGGGCCTCTTGCCCTTGCCTTTATCTCCAGGTGGAGGCTCTTGTTTGCCCTTCTTTAGAGGATTTGATCCCCCTTCATTTATAATGATACCCACACTCTTTTCCGGGGTGGCATGTCAATGTTTGTTCTTACCATATCTGCAAAACAACGGGAAAAAGTTAGAATCAATTCAGTCAAAAACACAGAAACACAGTTGCAGACAGACTCGCCGATCCAATCGGTGAGTCACCGAATCACTTTGGTGAGCCAGATCGGGCTCGCCGAAAGGATTGGCTATAAAATCTTGGCAAGTCGGCGACGGGAAAGGGCTTTCAGTGAATCGCCGATAGCTTTCAGCGTGCAAAGGGTAGCCCGCCGAAAGTTACAATGCAAAAAGGCTATTGAGGTGCATACAAAAGGCGATCAAGAAGTCTTTTGGCGAGTTGTCGATTGCCTTCGGCGACCTCAAGCTTCTCGCCGAAAATTACAGAGCCCAACAACACATTAAGAATGAGATTAAAGGCTAGATGGGGAACTTTGGCGAACCGCCGAGTGGTTCGGTGAGCTCGACTCAGCTCACCAAATGACCCAACGTGCCTACTTTCAACCCAACTTCTCGAATTCAACCCCGCAACCCCCGAAAACAAAATCAAATCATTCACAACTCAAAATAAAACTAGACCCATAGCACCCATTACCTCGGGATACTCATACTTCTCCCGTTTTTGCCAAATTTGGCCAATTGATAACTTTTATCCTTAAGAATGATGTCACCCGCTTTATCATTGGGCAAATTACGTCATTTGGCACAACTACGGGTTACTTAGACTTCACCCAACTAGACCCAACAACATGCAAGCACAACCCCACAAATTCTAACCACTTTTAAGGCATAAAATTACAGGAATTCAACATTAAGGGCAATACAGGCAAGGTATTCGAATTAAAACAAGCACACAAACATACTAACACTAACAGAGAGGCCCAACACACAACAATAAGATAAAATCATTTGCATAAGAGTTCAAATTCTTAGAAATAAACACGGGGTTTGGAAAAACAACCTTGAATGCCGATAAAGATAAGATTCAAATGCTAGGCGGCAATATAATCCCAATCCGAGTACAAATCAACGACTAAAATACTTTGAAAATGCAAAAATATAGAAGTTAAAGTGCAGGTGTGAGTTTGTGAAGTTCGAAATTGAGGGAAAGTGAAAGAGTTGGAAGTTTAAACCTTTGGCCTTTTAAAAAAAAACCGTCCACTTCTCTCCCATTTGGTGAGATTAGTCGTGCTCGCCGACCAACTCGTCGACACGCCGAGTGATCACTTACCTCGTCGAGTTTTACAGGACCCTCAGTTGATATGGGGGGTCCAAACGACGGTTTAGATCTCGATCACCGACCTGGTCGGTGACTCGCCAATAATTTCCTGGGCTCGCTGAGTTTTACAGACTCCTATGTAAAATTTTCTTGAGTCCAACGACGGTCTGGGTCGGGGTCACCGACCTCTTCGGTGATTCACCGATTGGACCTTTAGCTCACCAATCTGCACTTTTCAACCACTTTTCACACTTCGACATGCACAATCAACACATCATTATTTCACACTTAAAAAGAAAGAAAATAAAACTTGGGTTGCCTCCTAAAAAGCGCCTTGGTTAAAGTCGTGGCACGACTTCAGTTCCCATTTAAGTTCCATTAGTGGGGTTTGCCTCTTTTTCGTAAGGAAACCCCTCTTTTGGCTCTGGGTAGAGGTCATTCAGCACTTGATCCATTTGGGACCTTAGTAGCTGAACGAGCATGGAATGAGAGATCGTCATTTGGTTCAGCATCAAGACATTCTCTCTTATTTCTTCCAACACTATGTCAAGTTCTTCGACTTTGTGTAGAATGAGTAAGAGGAACTCTTCAATTTTCCCGCCCTCTTGCTTCTTCATCTTTCATGAGGGGGGATGTACATGTCTGTCTTTGTGGACAGTACCTCCAAGTCCTTGACCTTTTGGGCCAAGATATCCAGCTGACCCAACAATGTGGCCAAGTGTTGGTCCTTCTCAGTCTCCTTATTGGTTTTTGCCACACAATCAAGGAGTTGGGTTGCGGTCTCATAGGAGTGTCGCATCATCCAGCCCGAAGAGAGTTGATCAGCCATTATACTATTTTTGGGGCCAAGACTCCGACAAAAACATTCCAGAAGTATTTTATCCGGAATCTCATGAGTTGGGCATTGCTGCAATAGCATTTTAAACCTTTGCCACAACTCATAAATGGACTCACCCTCTAATTGCTTGAAATTTAGGATGTTATCCCTAAAAATCATCAATCTAGAAGGAGGGTGATCCATTGGGTTACTGTTGCTACCAAATATGCTCCAATTCTCTGCTCAACAAGCAACGCGAAAAACCAAAACTAAAAATTAAGTAAGTTCCACTATAACTAACAAGAAAAAATAGTAAATGACATACCGTGAGTTTACGGTATTTCTAATACGTTTCACTTACAAGTTGTGTGTGTCTAGGGCCTTTTTATATTGGTTTTTATGTGTTTTATCATGTTTTGCAGGAAAGGTGTTCAGGCGCGGAAGTTTAGAGAT
>JAJOOS010009198.1:0-13678 GCA_029582725.1 Solanum chiquidenum
TTTGGCTTTTTGGGTTTAGGGTTTAGTGTTTAAGGCTTAGGATTTAGGGATTAGGATTTAGGGTTTAGGGCTTAGGGTTTAAGGTTTAGGATTTAGGGTTTAAGGTTTAAGTTTAGGGTTTAGGGTTTAGGATTTAGGGCTATGGATTTGGGGTTAGGGATTTGGGTTTAGAGTTTTGGAGTTAGGGTTTAGGGCTTACACTTTAGAGTTTAGGATTGAGGGTATAGGGTTTAGGGTTTGGGGTTTAAGGTTTAGGGTTTATGGTTTAGGGTTTACTATTTACTGATTTGGTGTTTAGGATTTAGGGTTTAGGGTTATGATTTGGTGTATAGGGTTTAGGGTTTAAGTATTAGGATTTAAGATCTAGGGTTTTGGTTTTTGGGTTAAGGGTTTAGGGCTTAGTATTTAGTGTTTAGGGTTTAGCGTTTAGGGTTTAGGGTTTAGGGTTTAGGGTTTAGGATTTAGGGTTTAGATTTAGGGTTTATGGTTTAAGTTTTAGGGTTTCAGATTTAGGGTTAGGATAAGGGTTTAGAGTTTATGATTTAGGGTTTAGGGTTTAAAGTTTATAGTTTGGATTTAGGGTTTAGGGTTTAAAGTTTATAGTTTGGATTTAGGGATTAGAATTTAGGTTTAGGGTCAGGGTTTACGGTTTAGGGTTTAGGATTTAGAATTTAGGGTTTAGGGTTTAGGATTTAGGGTTAGAGTTTAGGGTTTAGAGTTTAGGATTTAGGGATTAGGATTTAGGGTTATGTTTTAGGGTTTAGGGTTTAGGGTTTAGGGTTTAGGGTATAGACTTTATGGTTTAGAGTTTAGGTTTTAGGTTTTAGGGTTTAGGATATAGGGTTTAAGGTTAGGGTTTATAATTTAGGGTTTAGGTTTTAGGGTTTAGGGTCTTGGGTTTTGGGTTTTTGGTTTAGGGTTTAGGGTTTAGGGTTGAATGTTTAGGGTTTAATGCTTAGGAATTAGGATTTAGGGTTTAGGGGTTAGGATTTAGGGTTTAGGATTTATGGTTTAGAGTTCAGGTTTAGGGTTTATGGTTTAGGGTATAGGGCTTTGGATTTGGGGTTAGGGATTAGGGTTTAGAGTTTAGAATTTAGGGTTTGGGGTTTAGGACTTACACTTTAGAGTTTAGGATTGAGGGTTTAGGGTTTAGGGTTTGGGGTTTAGGGTTTAGGGTTTAGGGTTTAATGTTTAGGATTTAGGGTTTAAGATTTAGTGTTTACGGTTATGGTTTAGTGTTTAGAGGTTAGGGTTTGAGTCTAGGGTTTAAGTATTAGGATTTAAGGTATAGAGTTTTGGGTTTAGGGCTTAGTATGTATGGTTTATGGTTTAGGGTTTAGGGTTTAGGGTTTAGCATTTAGGATTTAGGGTTTAGATTTAGGTTTTAGGTTTTTTGTTTAGGGTTTATGGTTTAAGGTTTAGGGTTTAGGGTTTAGGGTTTCAGTTTTAGGGTTAGGGATAAGGGTTTAAAGTTTATTATTTAGGGTTTATGGTTGAGGGTTTATAGTTTAGAGTTTGGATTTAGGAATTAGAATTTAGGTTAAGGGTCAGGGTTTAGGGTTTAGGGTTTAGGATTTAGGGTTTAAGGTTTAGGATTTAGGATTTATAGTTTAGGGATATGCATTGGGATTTTGGTGTGGGGTTTAGGGTTTAGTGTTAGGATTTTGTTTTTCTTTTTTTAAGGACCCTTGGGGGGGTCAGGGGCTTATCAAAAGCCCCAGGCCTTATCATAAATAAAACAAACAAAAATACAAGGAGGGGGACATAAACCTAACCTCTGATCCTAAGGTGGTTCAGGAGTCAACATTCCTACTAAGGTTAGTCAACTCATCCCCATACTAGAAAGATAAACCTAGCGCTAAGCACCTAAATAGAGGACTCATCTCAATACAAAGATACTAGGAAAACGTAAATAAGGGAGACTCTCCCCTTACAAGGGGAAAATTAAAGGAAAACACCTATTCAAAAAAACTATACCTAAATAAGACATAGTCAAGTTGAAAAGGATATTGATGAATAACTACAAGGAAAGGAATCAGGGAGGTTTTTTAAACCTTTTCAACTTTTTCCTTCTGAAACTTTGAATTCCCATTTTCTCGAGAACATAACTACCTCTTGCTATATTTGGTAATTGGTTGTGAGTGTAGTACTGTTGAATGATATCATGTCTGTGACTTTGTTTGGAGAGGAAATCTGCAGTACTGTTGGCCTCTCTGTATGTATGAACACATTGGAAGAATTCATATTGATTAACAAGGATTTGAAGGTCCTGTACAAACTTTTGAATCCTCCAAGGGGGAGTAGAATTCTGCAAAATCCACCTATTTAGGAGTTCTGAATCCACTTCAAGAATAATGTTATTGTAACCATGTTGAATGCACCAATTTAGACCATAGTTGGCTGCCTGGACTTCTGCCTGGTTGTTGGTCCCTTCACCGAGAGGGATAGCAAATGCATAAATAATATCTCCATGTTCATCTCTTAGAATGCCCCCCCCCCCTCCGATCTTTCCCGGATTGTGCAATGCACTACCATCTGTGTTAAGTTTGTCTCTATTAGGGGGAGGTGTTTTCCATATTACAGCAGTGACTTTAGTATCATGTTTACATCTTTTAATTATATCAGCCACTTCTGGCCAATTTATAGGCCACTGTATGTATGGAAAAACAATGTTGAGCATACGTAGGATGTCTTTGAAGACCATGAATTTGACTCTGATGGTGCTGGCTTTCTTGTCCCCGTATTTTGCTGAACACCTATTCTTCCACAGGTTCCAGCAGATGACTATGGGAAGTGTCTGTATAAAGAGCTTGTGAGCTTCATTTTTTCCTTGGATATCGCACCAGTTCAATAAACAGCTGGCCAGAGAGGATTGCTGGAAGGTAGCACCTAAGGTACTTGAGAAGAATCTCCAGATATGTGTTGCAAAGTCTCCTTGAATGAAGATGTGATCCACATCATCCCACCCTTGCTTAATACAATAGACACATTTCACTGGCTCCACCCCAAATCCTGCCAGATTTTCATTGGTTGGTAGCTTACTTTTTAGTGCTCTCCATAGGAGAAATGACATTTTGAAGGGAATGTTCTTATGCCAAATACGGGAGTAGATCACTTCTGTATTTTTTCTATTTTCTGCAAATTTCCCAGGCTGAGGCACATGAGAAAATTCCAGCATCATTAGGCTTCCACACTGCAGTGTCTTTCACTCCTTGTTGGTATTGAAAGTTAGTGCTCAAGATGTGAGGAATGAGAAATGGTGGAACTTGTTGTCTCAACTTTCTTTCATTCCATTTTCCATTGACAAGAAAATGAGCATAGTGGCATTGTTAAGGTTGGATATATTAGGGTTATACCTAGCTAGAGCACCCCTCCCTAGCCAATCATCCCACCAGAATGAGCAGCTTCCAGAGTTAATATTCCAGGTGATATGTTCCTCCACTCTGTGTTTGTTTTTCATCATATATCTCCACACTAAAGATTGACCAGTATCCACCTTCTTTGCAACTGGGTTGGCTCGCTGGCAATATTTTGCTTTCAGGAATTGCCCCCATAGTGAAGATTTAGCTCTGAAATTCCACCATTGTTTATATTGTAGGGAAGTACATATATCTGTGAGCCTTCTGATTCCCACACCTCCTTCTGTACAAGGTAAGTTCATGGTTTCAAGTGATGCCCAATGATACTTCCTTCTGTCCTGTTCTCTTCCCCAAATAAAATCTGCAATAATAGACTCCATGTAATTGATAATAGTATTGGGGGGTGAGATTGCAGCCATTGTGTGGACAGGTGTGGACTGCAAAGCATGTTTGACCAGTGTGATTTTCCCTCCAAAACTGAGTAGTCTTGCCTGCCATCCACAGATCTTTTTGGAGACTTTCTCTACTAATTGGGAATAATAGATGATCCTTTTTCTACCAATATACAGAGGACACCCCAGATAGGTTATTGGGATGTCCTTCTGAAGAAAACCAGTGACCTTCTGAATGTTGTTGATGATGTCTTGTGAGGTGTGGACTGGAACCATAAAGTGGCTCTTCTCCTTGTTAATGAGCTGACCAGAAGTATGTTCATATTCCTTCAAAGTGTGCATGATGAGCTTCATAGAGTTTCTATCTGTTGAAGTAAAGATAATCACATCATCTGCAAAACTTTGATGGTTGATTTGGGGACCTTTGTGCTCCATATTGAAACCTTTATACCTTGGATTTTGTTGAATATGATTAAGCATTCTTGATAGAACCTCCGCACCTAAAATAAATAGGGTCGGAGATAGAGGATCACCTTGTTTAAGGCCTCTAGTTGAATGGAAAAAACCATACATGTGGCCATTAATAATGATTGAATACCAATTGTTGCTCATGATTCTCCACACCATGTCAATGAAGAACTCTCCAAAGCCAAACCTCCTCAACACCAAACAAGTAAAAGACCAAGACACTCTGTCATATGCCTTGGTCATGTCTAGTTTGATCACAACATTTTCTCCCAATTTGGGTCTTTTAATGTCATGGGTGATTTCTTGTGCAAGCATGATGTTTTCTGTAATGCTCCTCCCTCTTACAAACCCTGATTGATTATCTGAGATGAGTGTTGGGATAATATCAGCCAATCTCATACTTAAGAGTTTGGAGATGACCTTATTTGAGAAGTTGTTGAGACTGATAGGCCTGAGGTCAGTGAAGTTGTTAGGCTGTTCTGATTTGGGAAGCAGAACTAAGCAGGCATGTGACATAAATTTAGGCATAATGTGACCGCAAAAGAAGGATTGTACAACAGCTAACAGATCTTCCTTAATAATGTTCCAGCAGGCTTGGTAGAATTTGCCCCCTATACCATCTGGACCTGGTGCTGAATTTGGGTTCATAGCAAATACCACATGTCTTAGTTCCTCCAATGTAGGCATTTCATGTAGCTTCTGGTTCTGTTCTGGAGTAACTAAAGTAGGCAAGTGTTGAAGAATTCTTTCATCTATTCTGCAATTCTGACCAGTAAACATTCTCTGAAAATATTCACAAGCTACTTATGCAATCTGATCATCACCCTGTATCTACACATCATTGCCTGTGCAGATTTTATGCAGAAATAGTCTTCTTCTTCTTCCCCTCATCAAGGCATGGAAGTATTTGGTGTTGGCATCCCCTTCTTTAAACCATTGGAGTTGAGTCTTCTGTTTGAGAATAGATTCCTCTAGCTTCAAAAATCTAATATAGTTGGCATTCATAAGATGCAGTTGTTGTCTAAGAGTTTCTGTGTTATTTGTCTGTAGTTCTTCCTCAGCTTTCCTGATTGTCTCTTCAAACTCCTTCACTTTAGCATAGATGTCTCCATATTCTGTCTTTGACCAGTTGCTAAGGGTGGTGGTTAACCTCTTCATTTTCTAATGCAATTGTCTCATAGGGGTACCAGTGACCTCCCTATCCCAGCACTTCTGAACAGTCTCCAAAAAGTTCTCATTGTCAACCCAACAGTGTAAGAAATTGAAATACTTGGTATGACTTCCAGTTTTCCTAACCATCTCCATTAACAGAGGACTGTGATCCGAGCCAACTGAAGAAAGGTGTTCAATAGTAGTTTGAGGCATAACTTCTAACAATTTATCATTAACCATGGACCTATCTAACCTTTTCCATACTCTGGCCTGTGCATCTCTTTGGTTACACCAAGTGTATGGAGTCCCTGTATAACCGAGATCAATCAGACCACAAGCTTCTATCACACTTATAAACTCAAAACTTTTGGTCATGTTATAAGGCATTCCCCTAAGCTTCTCCTCTATGTTTGTGATGACATTAAAGTCTCCAATAGTACACCAAGGGATGTCCTTGCTAGCATACTGCAGTAAACTATCCCACAAAGGCCTCCTCAGATGCTCCTTACATTTAGCATAAATAAAGGACACCATGTATCTCTCAGTGAGATCAGAATGCTTGAATTCTCCTGTGATATGCTGTTCATTATTTTCATGAATATTACCAGTGATTTCACTAGACCAAAAAAGCCAAATTTTCCCATTAGGATTACTAACTGCATGGTCTATTTGAAGCTGAATTCTCACAATATTGAGATGAGAATTGTATGCAAAAGGTTCAAGGATGGCAATCATAGATAACTGATGCATCTTCTTGAGTGTTTGAAGTCTTTCCAAAGAACTTTGGGTGTTGATACTCCTAGCATTCCAACAAATGGCCTTAATCATTAAAAACCTTTTGATTTGGACCTTGTGATGGGTCTGCTGGAAGTAGCAGAGGTGTTGATGGTAGCCTGTTGTTTGGTCTGTGTGCCTTGTTTCCTCCCTCTTGGTGATAGACCTTGCTGTTCTATGAGTACCTGAACCTCCTCTGTCAATGCATCATGAAAAGTGGATCCAAATGCTCGAATGAGATGATTACCAGTTTCTTCTGCCTCTTCATCAAATTCTTCAATGGATTGGTTGTCAGGGTCCAGCTCATCTTCAGAGTTCAAAGCCCCATAATCATCTTGTATTGGTCTACCTTTCTTGACCTTGTTTGTAGCTTGTTCCTCTGGTTGTTGACCTTTGTCTGTTGAACCATGTTCCTGCTCAGTATTTTATTGATGTCTCTTTTTTAGGGTCTCTCTTTTCTTCTTACTCAGACATATTCTTAGGATTTAGGGTTTATGGTTTATGGTTTAGGGTTTAGGGTTTAGAGTTTAGGGTTAGGGTTTAGGGTTTAGGGTTTAGAGTTTAGAGTTTTTTATTTTTATTTTTATTTTAACGACCCTTAGAGGGGGGGTCAGGGGCTTAGCAACACCCCCAGGCCTTAGCATAAAAGAAACAACAAAAAATACAAAGAGGGGGGACATAAACCTAACCTCCAAACCTATGGTGGTTCATAAGTCGACCTTTCTTAAAAGAAAGGTCAACTCATCCCCATACTATAAGATGAAACCTAAAATCTAAGCACCTAAAAGAGAGGACTCCTCTCGATACAAGCATTCTAGGAAGCATAAAAAAGGGAGACTCTCCCCTTACAATAAACAAAAACATTAAAAACTATGCCTATTCCTGCTCAATATTTTGTTGCTGTCTCTTTTTTAGGGTCTCTCTTTTCTTCTTACTCAGTCATGTTCTTATGATTTAGGGTTTATGGTTTATGGTTTAGGGTATAGAGATTAAGGTTTAGGGTTTAGGGTTTAGGATTTAGGATTTAGGGTTTAAGATATAGGGTTTAGGGTTAGGGTTTATAATTTAGGGTTTAGGGTCTAGGGTTTTGGGTTTAGGGTTTAGGGTTTAGGGTTTAAGGCTTAGGATTTAGGGATTATGATTTAGGGTTTAAAGGTTAGGGTTTAGGATGGCTTTCTATTTAGGGTTTAGGGTTTAGGGTTTAGGCTTTAAGATTTTGGATTTAGGGTTTAGATTTAGTGTTTAGGGGTTTGGTTTTTTGTTTTTGGTTTAAGGTTTAGGGTTTCAATTTTAGGGATAGGGATAAGGGTTTAGAGTTTATGATTTAGGGTTTAGGGTTTAGGGTTTAGAGTGTATAGTTTGTATTTAGGGATTAGAATTTAGGTTTAGGGTAAGGATTTAGGGTTTAAAGTTTAGGATTTAGATTTAGGATTTAGGTTTTTGGTTTAGGGTTTATGGTTTAAGGTTTAGGGTTTTAGTTTTATGGTTAGGGAGAAGGGTTTAGTGTTTATGATTTAGGGTTTAGGGTTTAGGGTTTAGGGTTTAGAGTTTAGAGTTTGGATATAGGGATTAGAATTTAGGTTTAGGGTCAGGGTTTAGGGTCAGAGGTTAGGGTTTAGGGTTTAAGATTTAGGATTTAGGGTTTAGGGTTATGCTTTCAGGTTTATGGTGTGCCATTTAGGGTTTAGGGTTAGGATTTAAGGTTTATGGTTTAGGGTTTCGAGTTTAGGGTTTAGTGTTGAAGGTTAGAGTTCAGGGTTTAGAGTTTAAGGGTTAGGGTTGAGGGTTGACGGTTTAGGGTATAGATTTTAAGGTTTAGGGTTTAGCATTTAGAATTTAGGGTTTAGGATATAGGTTTCAGGGTTATGGTTTATAATTTAGAGTTTAGGGTTTAGGTTCTAGGGTTTTGCATTTTGGGTTTAGGGTTAAAGGCTTAGGATTTAGGGTTTAGAGGTTAGGGTTTAGGGTTTAGGATTTAGAGTTTAGGGTTCAAGATTAGGGTTTATGGTTTAGGGCTTCAGATTTGTGGTTAGGGATTAGGGTTTAGGGTTTAGGGTTTAGGGTTTAGAATTTAAGATTTAGGGTTATGTTTTAGGGTTTAGGGTTTAGGGTTTAGGATTTAGGATTTAGGGTTTAGGGTTTAGAGGTTAGGGTTTAGGGTTTAGGTTTTAAGGGTAGGGTTTAGGGTTTAGGGTTTAGGTTTTAAGGGTAGGGTTTAGGGTTTAAGATATAAGGTTTAGAGTTAGGGTTTATAATTTAGGGTTTAGAGGTTAGGGTTTTGGATCTTGGGTTTTGGGTTTTTGGTTTTGGGTTTAGGGTGGTTTAGGGTTTAAGGCTTAGGATTTAGGGATTAGGATTTAGGGTTTAGGGATTAGGGTTTAGGATTTAGGATTTAGGGTTTAGGGTTTAGGCTTAGGGTTTATGGTTTAGGGTATAGGGCTTTGGCTTTGGGGTTAGGGATTAGGGTTTAGAGTTTAGCATTTAGGGTTTAGATTTTAAAATTTAGGGTTTAGGGTTTAGGGGTTACACTTTAGAGTTTAGGATTGAGGGTTTAGGGTTTAGGGTTTAGGGTTTAGGATTTAGGATTTAGAGTTTAGGGTTTAAGGTTTGGGATTTACTGTTTAGGGTTAGGGTTTAATGTTTAGAGTTTAGGGTTTTGGATTTATGGTTTAAGTATTAGGATTTAAGGTCTAGGATTTTGGGTTTTGGGTTTTGAATTTAGGGCTTAGTATTTAGGGTTTAGGGTTTAGGGTTTTGGGTTTATGGTTTAGTGTTTAGGATTTAGGGTTTAGTTTTAGGGTTTATGTTTTTGATTTAAGGTTTATGGTTTAATGTTTGGGGTTTAGGGTTTAGGGTTTCAGTTTTAGGGTTAGGGATAAGGGTTTAAAGTTTATTATTTAGGGTTTAGGGTTTAGGGTTTAGAGTTTAGAGTTTGGATTTAGGGATTAGAATTTAGGTTTAGGGTCAGGGTTTAGGGTTTAGAGTTTAGGGTTTAGGTTTAGGATTTAGGGTTTAGGGTTTAGGGTTTAGTGTTTAAGGGTTAGGGTTTAGGGTATAGATTATAAGGTTTTGGGGTTTAGGGTTTAGGATATAAGGTTTATAGTTAGTGTTTATAATTTAGGATTTAGGGGTTAGGGTTTAGGGTCTTGGGTTTTGGGCTTTTGGTTTTGGGTTTAGGGTTTAGGGTTGAGGGTTTAGGGTTTAAGGCTTAGGATTTAGGGATTACAATTTAGGGTTTAGAGTTTAGGGTTTAGGGTTTAGGGTTTGGGATTTAGGATTTAGGGTTAGGGTTATTGTTTAGAGTTTAGGGTTTTGGGTTTAGGGTTTAATTATTAAGATTTAAGGTCTAGGGTTTTGGGTTTAGGATTTAGGTTTTAGGGCTTAGTATTTAGGGTTTAGGGTTTAGGGTTTAGTGTTTAGGGTTTAGGAATTAGGGTTTAGTTTAAGAGTTTACATTTTTGGTTTAGGGTTTAGGGTTTCAGTTTTACGGTTAGGGATAAGGGTTTAAAGTTTATTATTTAGGGTTTAGGGTTTAGGGTTTAGGGTTTAGGGTTTAGAGATTAGAGTTTGGATTTGGGGATTAGAATTTAGGTTTAGGGTCAGGGTTTAGGGTTTAGGGTTTAGGGTTTAGTGATTTAGGATTTAGAGTTTAGGGTTATGCTTTAGGGTTATGCTTTAGGGTTATGCTTTAGGGTTTATGGTGTGGGGTTTAGGGTTTAGGGTTAGGATTTAGGGTTTATGGTTTAGGGTTTATGGTTTAGGGTTTAGGGTTAGGGTTTAGGGTTTAGAGTTTAGGATTTACAGTTTAAGGGTTAGGATTAAGGGTTTAGGGTATAGAGTTTAAGGTTTAGGGTTTAGGATATAGGGTTTGAGTTAGGGTTTATAATTTAAGGTTTAGGGTTTAGGCTGTAGGGTTTTGGGTTTTAGGTTTAGGGTTTAGTGTTTATGGTTCAAGGCTTAGGATTTAGGGATTAGGATTTATGGTTTAGAGGGTAGGGTTTAGGGTTTAGGATATAGGATTTAGGGTTCAAGTTTAGGGTTTGGGATTTAGGGTTTAGGGCTTCAGATTTGGGGTTATGGATTAGGGTTTAGAGTTTAGGATTTAGGGTATAGGGCTTACACTTTAGAGTTTAGGATTTAGGGTATAGGGCTTACACTTTAGAGTTTAGGATTGAGGGTATAAGGTTTAGGGTTTAGGGTTTAAGGTTTAGGGTTGAGGGTTAAGGGTTTAAGATTTAGCGCTTTAGTGTTTAGGATTTAGTGTTTAGGGTTATGGTTTAGTGTTTAGGGTTTAGGGTTTTAGGTTTAGAGTTTAAGTATTAGGATTTAAGTTCTAGGGTTTTGGGTTTTGGGTTAAAGGTTTAGGGCTTAGTATTTAGGGTTTAGGGTTTAGTATTTAGGGTTTAGTATTTAGGGTTTAGATTTAGATTTTAGGTTTATGGTTTAGGGTTTATGGTTTAAGGTCTAGGATTTAGGTTTTTAGGTTTAGGGTTAGGGATAAGGGTTTAGAGTTTATTATATAGGGTTTAGTGTTTAGGGTTAAGAGTTTAGAGTTTGGATTTAGGGATTAGAATTTAGGTTTAGGGTCAGGGTTTAGGGTTTAGGGTTCAGGATTTATAGTTTAGGATTTAGGGTTTAGGGTTTCGGTTTTAGGTTTTAGGGTTTCGGGTTTACAGTTTAAGGTTTATGGTTCAAGGTTAGGGTTTACGGTTTAGGGTTTAGGATTTAGAGTATAGGGGTTAGGGGTTATTATGGTTTAGGATTTTGGGTTTAGGATTTATGGATTAGGGTTACGGCTTGTGGTTTATGGTTTTGGGTTTAGAGTTTTGTGTTTAAGGTTTAGGGTCTAGGGTCTAGGGTCTAGGGTTTTGGGTTTAAGGTTTGGAGTTTAGGGTTTAGGGTTTAGGGCATAGGATTTGGGGCTTAAGATTTAGGGTGTAGGGTGTAGTGTTAAGGGTTTAGGGTTTAGGGTTAGGGTTTAGGGTTTAGGATTTAGGGTTTCGGGTTTTGGATTTAGGGTTTACAATTAGAGTTTAGAGTTTAGGATTTAGGGATTGGAGTGTAGGGATTATAGTTTAGAATTTAGGATTTAGGGTTAAGGATTTATGGTTTAGGGTTATGGTTAAGTGTTTAGGGTTTAGGGTTTAGTGTTTAGGGATTAAGGTTTAAGGTTTAGGCTTTAGGGCTTTCGGTTTAGGATATAGGGTTTAGGGTTAGTTTTTAGGGTTTATGGTTTACGGTTTAGGATTTCGAGTTTTGGGATTAGGGATTAGTGTTTAAAGTTTAGGATTTTGGGATTAGGGTTTAGAGTTTAGGATTTTGGGTTTAAGGTTTAGGGTTTAGGGTTTAGATTTTGGTATTAGGGTTTAGATTTTGGTATTAGGGTTTAGAGGTAGCATTTAGGGTTTAGGGTAAGGAGTTTGGGATTTAGAGTTTACAGTTTAGGGTTTAGGGTTTAGGTTTAGGGCTTAGGGTTTAGAGTTGGGTTTACGAGTTTAGGGTTTAGAGGTTTGGGTATAAGGATTAAAGTTTATGGTTTTTGGTTTAGGGTATGAGATTCAGGGTTTAGGGTTTAGAGTTTAGGGTATAGAGTTTAAGGTTTAGGGTTTAGGATTTAGGGTTTAGGGTTAGTATTATAATTTAGGGTTTAGGGTTTAGGGGTTAGGGTTTAGTGTGTAGGGTGTTGGGTTTAGGGTTTAGGTCATAGAATTTAGGGGTTAGGGTTATGGTTTAGGGTTTATGGTTTAGGATTTAGGGTTTAGGGTTTTGGTTTTAGGTTAGAGGGTTTAGGGTTTATAGTTTAGGGTTTATGGTTTAGGGTTAGGATTTAGGGTTTAGGGTTTAGGATTTAGAGTATAGGGGTTAGGAGTTAGGGTATAGAGTTTAAGGTTTAGTGTTTATGGTTTAGGATTTATGGATTAGGGTTATGGTTTATGGTTTATCATTTTGGGTTTAGTGTTTTGGGTTTAAGATTTAGGGTTTAGGGTTTAGGGTTTAGGGTTTAGGGTTTAAGGTTTAAGGGTTTGGGTTTAAGGTTTGGGGTTTAGGGTTTAGGGCATAGGATTTGGGGCTTAGGATTTAGGGTGTCGGGTGTAGGGTTAAGGATTTAGGGTTTAGGGTTAGGGTTTAGGGTTTAGGGTTTTGGAATTTGGATTTAGGGTTTACGATTAGGGTTTAGAGTTTAGGATTTAGGGATTAGAGTTTAGGGATTACATTTTAGAGTTTAAGATTTAGAGTGAAGGATTTAGGGTTTTGGGTTATGGTTAAGTGTGTAGGGTTTAGGGTTTATGGTTTAGGGATTAAGGTTTAAGGTTTAGGGTTTAGGGTTCTGGGTTTTCGGTTTTAGGTTTAGGCTTTAGGGTTTAGTGTTATATTTTAGGATTTAGTGTTTAGGATTTAAGGTTGGAATTTAGGGCTTAGGGTTTAGGGTTTAGGGTTTAGGGTTTAAGGGTTAGGGTTTAAGGTATAGAGTTTAAGGTTTAGGGTTTAGGATTTAGGGTTTAGGCTATAGGGTTTAGGTTTTTTTTTTTTTTTTGGATTCGAAACGGTGAAGGCCATATTCAAATTTGCAAAGTAAGCAAAGCATAAGATCCCAATCAAACCATGTTAACGAACATTTAAGGACCTAGAACAGTAGTTTATAACAGCCAGGTTTCATGAGCTCAAATGATTCCGCTGACAGGCCAGAGAAATAAGGCACCAAGTAGACATACACCAAAACATCTGCATCCAGCTAGTAGGACTTTTGACTCTTCAACACAATTTAAAGTATCAGCTTCGATAGCCTCCAGAACTGCGACGATCATATGGCCCAAAATGATCACGGTTAAAGCGTTCACCTCCTTCACGACCACCACCATCTCTGCTACTGCGACTTCCATATCAATCTCCGTTCCTGTCAGGTCCACCTCCACAACCATATCGACCACCTCTAGCCCCTTCACTAGGGCATTCTCTGGCAAAGTGTCCTGGCTTACCACAATTATAGCAATCTCCACCACCACCACTGTAACGACCATAAAAACGAACTAGTGAAACTAGCGCCTCACATGTGAGTTTAGAGTTGAGAATTTGATGAAATGATGAGAAATGACCGTGACGTTCGGAAACTAGTCATTTGAACTAGTGAGTTGTAAGGGTCAACTTTAAATGATCATATCTTTTAGCTCAAAATGAATTAGGTGGACCTTTACCTATCCAGTTAAAGGTCTCTGAGTCCTCTTTCCAACGCCACCAAGTTTGCCCAATTCCGACCTTGGAGTAAAAAGTTATGCCCGAAATAGTGAAGCACTGTCCAAAGGACGAGTTTAGACGGGAATGGGCACAATTTTTAAGTCAAGACTTTATGGGTCCTTAGTACTTTTCCAAAATTGACCCTATGCTATTCTTTTCCTTTCCTAGCAACTATAAGACCTTTTATGACCCTAATTCTTCCATTTTAAGTCACTCCAATTAGAATTAAAAAGAACCCAACTCCCCTCAAACATTTCCCTCTCTACAACCCTCCATTTAACAAGGTCTAGAACTTGGAGC
>JAJOOS010009199.1:0-12177 GCA_029582725.1 Solanum chiquidenum
CATATAATCGATCACATGTGTATTGTCTCCAAAAGTAAGAGGCGACTTTCAAGATACATCATAAGGTAGACGAGATATTCCGTTTGACATAATCACTACATAGTTGTAAAAGTCCTATGTAGAATTCACCATTTAAATGCTAAATACACTTCCATGACCACATGAACTAAGCACCATCTCTCTTCTTCTATTTGTACATGTTTCACAGTTTCAGACTTCTCATCCTCATACTCATCACACAGACAGAAAAATGGCCTTTTATAAGGTAGAAGTCTAAAGTGCGAATACTAATGGGCGACTACTGTTGGATACTTTGTAATATATAAAGGTCTTATATTGAACATACACATTTGTTCATGAAAATACATGACTGTTATGAAAAGTCATATGTTCATGAAAGAACATGACTCTCTTTTAAGTTCTATAAATATAAAGACTCTCTAGAAGTAATTTAAGAAAATTCTGCAAGTATATCCAAGGGCTTTGTTGTATCCTGGAAGGAGGAAGTGGTCATGGAAGCTTTGAGAGATGGGGGGGTCACTGTTATTGGGATATGTGGTATGCCTGGTGTTTGTAAGACAACACTGGCTGAGAAAATCAGAGAAAGGGCAAAACAAGAAAGGTTGTTTGATAATATTGTCATGGTAACTGTCAGCCAACAACCAAACTTGAAAAAAATTCAGGGTGAGATTGCGAGAAGAGTTGGTCTGACGTTAGAAGGGGACGAATTGTGGCAGCGTGGAGATCTTCTGTGTTCAAGGTTAATGGGTCAGGAAAGTGTTCTTATAATCCTGGATGATATTTGGGAGGCTCTTCATGATCTTGAGAAACTTGGAATTCCCAGAGGTAGCAACCACAACCATCGATGCAAAGTGACATTCACAACGCGTGGCCGAGATGTTTGTCAAGCTATGGAGGCTCATAAGATCATGGAAGTTGGAAACTTATCTAAAGAGGAAGCATGGATCCTTTTCAGGCAGAAAGTTGGTAATTCAGTTGATGATCCTTCTCTTCATGACATAACAACAGAGGTTGCCAAAGAATGCAAGGGGCTGCCGATTGCAATAATGTTACAGTTGCAAGAGCACTAAAGTTTAACAGCAGGCCTTCATGGAAGGGTGCCCTTGTAGAATTACAAAGATCTGCACCAAGAAACATTTTGTCTATAGCAAGTCGACTTCTAACAAAATGTAATTCAATTAATATGACAATATTATTGTCTATATATTTTAATGTGATGTCTTTTATTATGGATGTCATGTCTTTATTTACTTTTCTTTCTTTTCCATTTGAACTTGTAATTTTTCTATAAATTTAATGTTACACCACCTAGACATTTTGTACTATTTTTCTTTATACGTATCTTTTTTATAGCCAATTTCTTTTTTGATTATTAAAACTAACATTTAGTAATTAAAATATATTAATTTCTCTGATATAATAAAAGATTTTTTTTTTCATGAAGCTTTAAAAAATATCAAACCTTCAACATCTGACATAAGATTTTCATGCTATATTTTGTGATTATTTATATTTTTATGTCAAACTTACATACAAAAAGACTTAACTTTGAATTTAGCGATGAATATATGTACGCTCTACTATGATATATTTACTTATATAAACTAATTAACTTTTCTAACGTCAATTAGGGGACAAACGTGCAACGCTCGTTCCGAGGACTAGTATAAATAAATGTGTGTAAGCAGTTTTGGCTTCTCCACTTATGACCTAGTGTTTTGATACTTCAAAGCTCGCAGGTTTCTTGTCTCAACCTGGAACACCTAGACATCTGCGCCCTTAAAAGCATAAGTGCTCTATGCTCTCACCAACTTCCAACTGACTACTTCACCAAACTTCAAACATTGAGAGTATCAGATTGTGGAAAATTGAGAAACTTGAGGTCTCCATCAGTGGCCAGAGGTCTTCTGAATCTCCAAGTGTTATACATACAAGACTGTCAATCAATGGAAGAAGTGATCACAACAGGAGAAGGAATCGTGACCTTATTTCCCCGATTGGAAGAGCTGAAGCTTTGGAATCTGCCTAAGCTGGGGCATTTCTATCTGACAGAGCATGCTCTTGAATTTCCATTTCTCAAGTACGTGGATATTCGTGACTGCCCTGAAATGAAGACGTTTGTCCGCCTGCCCTGAAAGGATTCTGTAAACTTTAAATATGGAACCCGCCTGTGGTTCTAAATTCTTCTTTCGTTGTATTTAACAGCTAATATGTAGATTTATTTAATCATGTCATCTTGCATTCTACGTTGTTTTGTAAGATTGATCACATTACAGGATGATTTTTTTGTTGGAATGAGTAAACCATTCCGCCTTTTCCAGCATTCATTTGAAGGTTGACAAATTTGAGGACGCTATGTCTGAGTAGTTTATGGTTGGATGACATATCCAACTTGTCAATTTGGAAATTCTCAGCATCAGAGATTCTCAGTTACAGGAGGTTCCAGTGGAGAAAGGAAAATTGAACCAATCTAATTATGTTAAGAGTTTTTGAATAAGCATCGAGTACTTGAAAGGATTTTACCATCGGTTTTATCAAGACTAGTCCGATTGGAGGAACTATATATCATGGGAGCAGAACATTGTAGATAATCCACCTCGAGGGATCTGAAATCCTTATCGTGGTCGACTGCACTGACATTGTAGATTGTAAAAGGTGTTCAGTGTGTGTAATCTTGAAATGAAAACTCTGTTGCCTTTCTTCTGTTGGTTAGGCATAATTGTATAGACTTTTACCTTGTATAAATTTCTGTATTCGAATTATATAATGTAGTAACTAATTACTTTCATTGTTGCTTTCTGCCAGGGCATGCAATCGTGCCCCATCTAATTTTATTATCAACCATCGATGTGCTCGAGCTCCCTACACCTTGACCCTAGCAGATAATGTTTCTCACGAGCTCTTTTTATCATTCCCGTTCACCATGCTAGTGTTTTTGTAACTTCGATGGAGCTAGGATTTTGAGTTTATCAGTATTGTGTTCTAGAAAAGTAAGCATATAGATTCTGGATAAATTGTTTATACGTATTAAGTGAATTTTTAAACACAAATACATGACAGAACCCGTAGACAGGGTTGTAGCTCCGCCCCTGATGCCCAGTGAACACTTTAATGAACTGTATACACAAATAGCTAAACAAACTATCTAAATCAACTTCATCATCAACGAAAATTCCCTATTCTACATAAAACATAAAACATTCCCAGTAATATTATGATTTCGGATAAATAAAAAGACCTTCAGAACTCAATAAAAAATCATGACAACATGCAGCAACCACCACTATTCCCACCAGAATTCGAATCCTTGCCAGGAACAATGATCCTGGTTCCCTTCAAAGATTGTGACTTCCCATAATCAGCTCCCGGAGCTGCAATGAGCGTATTCTTGCTAATGATTTTATAAATTTCTGTTAAAACTGTCATGAATGCACCCTCGATGTTTGTGGATTGAAGAGCTGATGTTTCCATAAAGAAAAAAAATTCTCCCTTTCTGCGAATTCTTGAGCATCTTCAACTGGTACAGCTCGAAGACTTCCTAGATCACATTTGTTTGTGATGAGCATAATAACTATGTTCTTGTCCACATGACCTCTTAGTTCCACCAGCCATCTAGCCATATGATCTAATGATTGGCATTTTGTTAAGTCATAGACTAGCATTGCACCAACTGCACCTCGATAATATGCACTTGTTACTGCTCTATAGCCGAGAGAGAAATGAGAGATGATTCATTGAGTTACAACAATTACCAAATTGGCTATGTTTCTCTATATTTTTTTATACCTCTGACAGAACTAGACGACTCCAAGAAAACATAGGACCTAAACTAAACGTTTTAACTCGTAGAACGCATAAACTAGTGATCAGACATTTAGTTTGTTTTTTTCAATTTGCTTAGCCTATTTTGATTTGGCACAGTTTTTAAGAAAGTAATTTCTTTTTTAATCTTGCATTAAAAAATTACGGAAAAACTTATTCTTTTGTTATTTAATGGACTAAGAAGAAAAATAGGGTAAACAAATTGAAACTGAAAGGATTAACTAATTTGCCAAGTTCTGATTTAGTTATCGACTCCACTCGATTCCATTTGATGTTCAAGAATTCAGTCAATATTGTTGCAAGCTAACTCAGAGACTGATACAGTAAAGAATTTAGCTCCATCATCCCTTTCTGGGTCTTTAAATACGACATCTTTTTACCAGGTGTTGTTCAAGGTAACAAGCAGAGGCGGATCTACAATATTGTAACCTATGAGCTCACGTGGCCCAATAGCTTTTACCCAGAGACTATGTATTTGATTGTGAACACAGTTATTGTAGGTTTCTATAAACTTCAAATTCTAAATCAGCCCTCTGCTTTTAAATTCTTCATTAATTAATTCTCTTCATATATATTGGACAAAAGTTCTTTCAGCATTGATTGTGGATTAATACTAGAACATCGAGTAGACAGTTGATGTATATATCAGACTTAACTCTATCTATCATATATATCATACATTTCCTAACTCGGGTATTGATGTAACGAGTTTAGCTCCATCATCGCTTTTTTGGTCTTCAAATACCTCAGATGATGTTCAAGGCCTGATCCCCCCCTTTCTTCTACCCTTCTAGTTTTTAGTTTCATGGATTATTAGTAAATTGTTCCCATTTTGGTCAATGGTCTTTTCTGCATATCATTTCATTGATGGCATTTCAGTTGTGTTAAAAGGACTTGAGAGTGAATCAGTTCCCCAACTTCCCCCTTCCACTACACCATCCCAACTACCCACCAAATGTGGAATTAAAGGAGAGCAAACATGGAGACCTAAGATACTAATGCTACTGACAAAAAATGCCACCACTCCTAGAACTTAGTGCAGATAAAGTGAAAGAGGCTGTTATTTGCATCAAGATTAATGCCATTTTACTCTCCTGTGTTCAGGATTCTCACGACACAATTGTAGCTGACTGGCATCAGGCGTTCATTGATACCTTTGGGACATATCATCACTTTGAATGGGCAGTTGGAACTGGAGAAGGAAAATGTGATATATTGGACTATGAAAATGTTGGCTTGAGTGGAAGAGTGCAAGTCAGTGGTCTAGACTTGAGCGGTTTCAATGCCTGCTATATCACTCTACGGGCATGGAAACTGGATGGTAGATGTACTGAACTTTCTGTCAAAGCACATGCATTGAAGGGGCAACAATGTGTACATTGCAGGCTTGTGGTTGGGGATGGTTTTGTTACAATAACAAGAGGGGAAAGCATTAGGAGGTTCTTTGAGCATGCTGAAGAGGCTGAAGAAGAAGAGGTAGTCAAATTTGTTAGGCTTATTAACTATGCCTCCTGTCTCCACTATGATTGTGTCTATAGTTGCTTCTTTGGATGGTATGGTATTCTTTATGTCAGAACTTCTCACCTTATGAATTTTGCTTGATGTTCTCTTTTCAGGATGAGGATTCCATGGACAAGGATGGAAATGAACTAGCTGGAGAATGCTCTCGTCCTCAAAAACATGCCAAGAGTCCTGAACTTGCTCAGGAATTTCTTCTAGATGCTGCAACTTTAATTTTTAAGGAGCAGGAAAGTCTCTCCTTTGCTTCTTTTGTCATTAATCAAGTGCCTTAGTCAACTGTCAAGCTGCTCTTAGAGCGGCTCTACTTTGCTCCTTTTTACTCTTCAGTTTATTTACTTGGTTATAATTACTAATAAAATACTGATTTGCTTTGTTAAATGCCTCTTAAGCAATAGAGAGGTTTATAGTCTGCTTTGCTTGGGATCCTAGCTACTTCCTTCCTGGCAATCTTTTTTGCCTGTATGCTGCCTAGTTAAGTAACAGAAATAACTTTAATCATATACCTACATGAATCTGTAAGTAGTATTTCTAGCTACTTCCTTCCTGACAATCTTTGTTTTTCTGTGGTACTTCTAAAAGTTGGGAGACCTAAAACAATGTAACGTAGTAGCTTTATCTTTTTAATGTCCTATGCTTAGTCGTTGCAAGTCTGGTTCTTCATTCTTTCTGTGATGGGGATTTGCTCTGATACACTCTACAATTACATGAATCTGCCTTGAAAAGTTGAGGTCTCCGTTTCTTGGACCAAGACTTTCTTAGACAATTGATTTCATCTTTTGGTCATTGTAGTGCTTGGAAGTGTTTTGACACTGAAGTTATTTGCAGGTTGAAAAAGCTTACAATTGATTTCATCTTTTGGTCATTGTAGTGCTTGGAAGTGTTTTGACACTGAAGTTATTTGCAGGTTGAAAAAGCTTTTAGAGAAGGAACTGCACGGCAAAATGCACATAGCATATTTGTATGTCTTCATTGAAGTTGCTGGAGGAGCGCATTCATGTCGCCTGCAAGGAGATTGTTACTTTAGAAAAGCAGGTATTAGTAGTTATAATTCTGGTGTAGGAAGTTCTACTTGTGAGATTATTATGCCATTTCCAATTTTCAGAGGCATATTTCTAAATCTTTGATAATCTGTGCAGATGAAACTTCTCGAGGAAGAAGAGAAGGAAAAACGTGAAGAAGAAGAATGCAAGGAGAGGAGGAGGATAAAAGAAAAGGAAAAGAAGCTGCGGAGGAAGGAGAGATTAAGAGAAAAAGAAAAGGATAGAGAGAAGAAAAGTTGCGACTCAAACCAAAGTAATTTTGCCCCTGATGATGTTTCAAAGGAGGAATTATCACCTAACGTTGATGAGGAATCTAATCTGATGGGCTATACAGACTCGGTAAGTGAAGCTGGGGAAGTTAATTTATCCAGCCCTTTGTCGCCGAATGATGAACATGATCTACTTTTGGATGGATATAATCACCCAAGTATGCAAATCAACTCCGATGATAATTTTGAGGAATTCAATATGAGCGAGGGGAATGGCTCTTTTCCAGCTGACCAAATGAGACATTCTGGGAGGTTGAAATTTCGGAAAGAATTTGAACCAGATTCAAGCCTGAAATGGTTTGATGGACGTCGATTTGCTGTTTCAGGCAGTGGAGGTGCGGCAAGCAAGTATGAGCCAAGACATCGCTGTGATAACTTTGAAGCTTCAAGGAGTACCAACAGGTTAAATAAGCCATTAAGAAGTAATGCTGCAAAATCCAGCATGAAAGATGGTGCCTCTAAGTTTGCTGAGAAGTTGAATTGTTCCAATATCAGGAAGTATGACCGATATGAATCCTCAGATTGCAGCTGTAACCAACACAGTGACGATAGAGCTAAGTTGTACCCAAACATGGCCAGAGGAATCGGGAACAACAAACCTGTGAGTAAGTTAGGATGCGAATCAGATATCTCCAAGCCCTACTATGGAACCAAATATAATCAGGTTGAATATGTGCGTGAAAATTGTGCAAGACCCAAAAGCAAAATGGCTATACGTAATAATCTGTCTAGCAGAGATTCATCTGTTATTAAGAAGGTATGGGAACCAATGGAATTGCGAAAGAAATATCCAAGGAGCAGCTCTGACTCTGATGTTACCTTGAGATCTTCAACTTTCCAGATTGAGAGCACTGGAATTGATAAGCATCCTGAGCCTTCTATTTCTACTAATTTGGGAGTATCCAGTTCTCTTCAGTTAAATGAAGAAAAGGGCATACAAGAATTAAGAAAGTCTAGTTCTGAAACTAAAAGCAACTGTGCAAGTGGTTTTCACTTGGAAGATAAATCACTTTGTTATGTGAAAGAAGTGGCTGAAGATGAAGTTGATTCTTGTCTGATGCCGAGGTCTTCCTCTCAGAGGACATTGGGTTTATCACAAAGCAGCTCTTCTAATTCTGATAATTGCTCATCCTGCCTTAGTGAGGGAGACAGTGCTACATCCTTTTCAAATCCAAATAATTCAGAATCATCATCGACGTCAGATTCAGAAGATTGCAGCAAAAACTCTGAAGGAAGAGAAACTTCTGAAGTTATGCAGAATGCTTTTGCTGAATGCTACGAAGTTGCACAAGAAAAAAGAACTGCTACTGCTAGAGGTGAGGATGTCAGTTCCCTGACACCAAATTCTGTAGGAACTCCTGTGGGAAGTTTCCCGACCACAGCTGCTTCAACAAATGCAAATGTGAATGGGACTCTTGGCATGCGACCTCAATCCTTGCGTCCACCAGTTCACAGTCAAGGCACACACTTCCCAAGGTTTCAAGTTCCTGCAATGGACTATTATTATCAAACTCCACCTTCTTGGGCGACTGCTCCTGTAAATGGGTTCATGCCATTTCCTCATCCAAATCATTATGTATTTGCTACTCCATTTTCATATGGTTTAAATGCGAATGCCCATTTCATGCAGCATGGTGCCCTGCAGCATCTGATCCCTCCACCCATTAACCATGGCCACTTGCCTGTTTTTCAGTCAGTTGCTCCAACCAGTGACAGATGCATCAAGGAAAATGCCAGGGTTTCAACAGTTGGTAGGTTAAATGATCCCCATCAGGAAGCTAATGTGCAAAGGATGGCTCCAGTAGGACAGCACACAATGGAGAAATCAACGACTGCTGGATCCGGTGAAACTGAGGAGTCTAGAAATTCAGGCTTCTCTCTTTTCTCTTTCACACCCGATCCTTTTTCTTTAAAAGAAGGGATGGTGAGGAACTTATCTTCAAATTTGACAACCAATCACATTGCGGATGAAAGTGGCTGCAATAAGAAAGAACCCATTGAAGAGTACAATCCATTTGCAAATCGAATTGAGTTTCCCTTTTCCGATATAGTTAGATAGAGAAGGTGGCTGCCTGTCTGAGATTTCAGTTTCTATCCTCTGCTGAGTGATGGAAGTTTGAGAACTTGTAATTTTGGTGCACAATAATCCACCTCAGGATTTTTTTATTTTTTTACCTTGTCATGACTTCCTTTATATGGTTTGATTTGCTTTGAGTTTTTAAATTGTCTTTTTTTTCCTGATGCAATGAGAGTAAAAGTTGAGTTGAGAGGATGTCATATATTTCAAGTTTTCTTGATGCAATGAGTATTTGTCTTTACAGACTATTGTGGTTCTTGGTTGGCAAGAACAAGATATCCCTTATATGTTGAATCACAAAACCATGGATCATGTTATTCAGTTCTTATGAAAAGATTGGTTATTACTTGTTTGCTTGGAATCTGACCACTCTTTCATTTGTTTAGGATTAAGTTTGGTCATTGTCCAACTATTTCAGGGACGTATTATGTATTCTGCAAATCATTGAGCAGTGAAAGTCTATACTCTTTGGAGAACATCAACAAGTCATAGCAGCATTTCACTTGGAAAATGTTACAAGTTTTGTGAGTAGAAAAAGATATAAGCTTTTATATTTCGTATCATATCATCCCACAAGTTATGCGAAGGATTGTGAGTCTTTCTTTTACTACGAGAGCAGCATAAAATCTTTGGATAATGAATCTCAGAAGCGGGGTGCAGCTAGGAGTGGAGGCTGCCCGGAGAAACTTACTACTCATTTCCACCCACTGTTGAGGCTTGGTTAACTAGTCTTTATACCCCTACTATAGATGTTGCAGGTGCAACACGGTGAGGTAGAATTGAGGTTGCTTTTATGGTTGGTGACTTGGTGTCCAAACTCGAAGTCACATTACTTTCTGAGCAGCGAATCTAAGAAAATTGCACTGGATGTGATTGAACTTTGAAATATTATGCTGTTTTTTCCTATCCTGCAGTTGAATTTGAAGCTATACCTTTGTAACAGCGGTGAGGAGCGAGTTCGACTCCAGAATAATGCAAGTTCCTTTTGTAAAAATGTGTATGAACATTTCGAACTAGGAGAATAATAACCAAGATCATACTTTCCTTCATAATATATAAATTGTAGGTTCATAAATATTATCAAGACAAGAAGATACTGAAGGAGGAATTAGAAGGGAGGAAGGATCCAGATTTTTACTTACAAACAACATACTAATATAAGAAATAAGACTACTCTAGCCCCAATAGAAAGAATATAGGCATCTTCACACACGCTGTGCACATACTTCTCATATTTGACATCTAATCTGTAGATGTATTTTCTCATGTAATCTTGCTTTCTATATATGTCTTTATATATAATGGTGTTTGTATGGGATGTTTCCCAAAAGCGAAAAGTTAAAACTATATATAATAGTTTTAATCAAACCTTCAATTTATTAAATTTGTCTTCAGCATGCATGTTAAAAATTAAACAACATGCATTAGGAGTATTTTAAAAAACACTTATGGCTGGATAAGCTGATATCGAAGTGATCACAGAAGAGGAACAACAAGGAGAAGAAATGACTAGAGCCCTTTTTCCCGGGTTGGAAGAGCTGCCAAAGCTGGGGGCATTCATCTCTGACTTATAGCCTGTTTGGTCAGGAGTGTTTCTCTTAAAAGTAATTTGAGAGATTAGCCTTTTTATCTTTCCATTTCTCTATGGTGCCATTTGGTTGTAGTACATCAACTAGTCATTTATGTGAAACTGGAAGGGAAATACTTTGTTAAAAGTTGGAGAGAATGTCTGGACTGATCTTTGAGCACTTGGCAAGCAAGATGAAAATTCCAAAAAAAAGCATATACTTTACCATTTTTTCTTCTTTATAGTGTCTGCCATTGCAAGAAAGCATATATTTTTGGGAAAGTCGTGGAATCAGATGCTCACTACTTTAATATGTTAGGTAATCAATACTCTCACTTTAAATATATTATTTTGATAGCATATAAATCTCTGTGAATTTGTTACTTCGAATAACACAATCAAACTTTCCATTGCCTCTCTTAAGCATTCATTTCATACCGAATTCTCCAACATTGCTACTCCTTGATTTTCATACCAATTTCTTCATTTTCGCTCTCTCATATTTTATTTTCATACCAAATTCTCCATTTCTGCTCTCTCATATTTCATTTTCATACCAAATTCTACATTGCTGCTCTTCTACCTTTCATTTTTCATACCAAATTCTCTAATTCCGTTCTCTCATATTTCATTAGCATACCAAATTCTCCATTTCCAATATCTGATATTTCATTTTCAAACCAAATCATCCATTTCCATCATTTTCACACCTTGTAACGAAAAAAATATGGAACTGTTATCTGTTTTGGTGGGGAAAGTCACAGATTGCTTGATGCAGCCAGTGGAGCGAGGGATTGGGTATATCTACTACTACAAGAGCAACATCACATCTATGGAAAATGAATCTGTGACGCTGAAGAATACCAGAAGTGAGGTGCAGGAAAAAGAGGAAGTTGCCCGGGGAAACTTACAACGCATTTCACTCAATGGCGAGGTTTGGTTAACTAATGTTGATACCACTATTGCACAAGTGGATGATGTAATGGGAGGTAGAGCTGAGGTTGAAAGGGGTTGCTTTTATGGTTGGTGTCCAAACTTGAAGTCACGCTACTCCCTCAGCAGGAGAGCTAAGAAAATTACAGAGGAGTTAACTAAACTTCAAAATACTGTAATCTCCTTTGATCGTCCAGTTCAAAGTGAGGCTATATATAGTAACAATGGTGAGGAGTTGGACTCCAGAAAATTGAAAGAGGAAGAGGTCATGGCAGCTGTGAGAGATGAAGGGGTCACTATGATTGGGATATGTGGCCTGGGTGGTGTTGGTAAAACAACACTCGCTGAGAAAATCAGACTAAAGGAGAAACAACAAGGGTTCTTCAAAGATGTTGTCATGGTAACTGTCAGTCAACAACCAGACTTGAAAAAACTTCAGGGTCAGATTGCAGAAGGACTCGGGCTGCCATTAGAAGGGGATAATTTGTTGATTCGTGGAGATCGGCTGCGTACAAGGCTAATGCTTCAGAACAGCCGCAACCTTATAATCTTGGATGATGTTTGGGAGGCTCTTGATGATCTAGACAAGCTTGGAATTCCCAGCGGTAAAAACCACAACCATCGGTGCAAAGTGATATTGACGACGCGATTCCGAAATGTTTGTGTAGAAATGGAAGCTCAGACGATCATTGAAGTAGGAACATTATCTGAAGAGGAAGCATGGAGACTTTTCAAAGAGAAAGTCGGTGATTTTGGCAACGATCCTTCTCTGATTGACATAGCAGAAGAGATTGCCAAAGAATGCAAGGGGTTGCCGCTTGCAATTATTATACTTGCAAGAGCACTAAAGAGTAAAACCAAGCCTTCGTGGGAGGATGCCCTTAGACAATTACGTCGTGCAGAAGCAAGAAATATCCCTGGAGTGCA
>JAJOOS010009200.1:0-15140 GCA_029582725.1 Solanum chiquidenum
AGTACCTTTATCACCGACAACTTAAGCATGGAGAAAGATTAATGAAAATTCTGATTTAGGTCGCTTTCTTCACAAAAAAGCCTAAGTCGGATCTTTAGAAATTCTTATGGAGTATTCTTGCTTTTATTTCAGATGTAGTTCTATGTTCCTTTTTATCTCTGGTAGCAATGACTAGACTTGTTTTCTCACTGTGAAAAGGCTAGTGGGTGCCATCTAACTCATTTGTTTATAGCAATTAGGTATATTAGAAAATGTAGTAGCATTCGTCACTTGCAGCATGGTTGTTAGTTGTTACTTGTTACCATGTATTGTAGGTTTTTGTCATCTGTTGGTTGGGTCTGCCTTATAATTGGGTACGACTTGGACCAAAAACTTTCAATTTGTATCAAAATGTGCATTAAACTGTGACTATTCTAAGCCTTCTTGCCTGCGAAGTACTTCTTCACTCACAAGTTGGTAGTGTGTGCTGCTTTAGGTGGCTGGTGCCATCTTTTGGCATCAAGCCTGAGTTGGCAACTAAATCTCATTTGCAAGTTGATAAAGTTTAAAAGATTGATATCTTTGTCCGTGCTTTTTAATGCCATTGGAATTTGACATCACCTGATACTTTAGTGCATGTCCATTTCACATTTATCTGCATGTTTTGGTTTTCTGTCTTTGCTAAGGGCATCTCCAACCCTACACTCTATTTTACTCTTCAAATATAGAGTTATCTATTTTTCCAGATAACCAACTCCAACCCAATTCTCTATTTTACTCTTTAAAAAGGAATATTTTTCTCTCTCCTCAATATTATATTATTATTTCTATTTCATTCTAATTTTCTTATTTCATAATATAAATCCTTTATTTCTTTTTCCCAATAATTACTTTATATAATTTTCATGTGATATAAAATTTTACTTTTTCAAAATTTTATTTAATATAAAATTTTATTTTATTCTAAATTTTAAATAACATAAATTGCAAGAAAATATTATATAATATACAAATTAATGGACAAATTCATATAAAAGCGAAATACAATTACATAAACACTCAATTTTTGAAATTATTACGATGCTCTCATAAATGCTCTATTAATGCATTACAGAGTTCAAAATGAGCATTTAGTCCTTAATTTTTTTATGTCTATCTAAAATTGTTCAAATCGGAGATTTTCATCTACCACCATTTTTGTCGTTGGAGTTGGAGCCTCTACGGCATCTTGAATTGGTGCATTAAGATCACATTCATCCTCAATTATCATGTTGTGCAATATAATACATGTAGTCATTATATCATGTAGCATTTCTTTTCTCCAAAAACGTGACGGTCCTGCAAAAATTGCAAAACATGATTGCAAAACTCCGAATGTACATTCAACATCTTTTTGGCATGATTCTTGTTTCATCGTGAATTAATTATTATGTTATGTATTGTATTTTATCTTGTATTTAAATTATTACGTTTTGTATTGTATTGTTATCTTATATTTAAGTAATTATATTATGTGTTATATTTTTAAATTAAATTATTCATCTTATCATTTTAATTTTGTGTATTCTTTATAGTGAAAATTAATAATAAAATCAAACTATATTATCGATGAAAATTAGAAAAGATTAAATACTATTAATTCGGGATGAAAGTAGTACATATTAAATAATATATTTTTAAAAATATTATATTACATTAAAAAAAAGTCTGAATATTAGATATTTAATTAATGACATTATATGTAAAATAATATGATAATTAGAAAGTAATAAAAATAACAATAAAATATTTAAAAAGTGAAATGGAGAGTGTGAATAACTACTATTTACCTCTCTAAATATAAAGAATAAAGAGTGATATAAAGGTGAGTTGAAGTGCACATTCTTTATTTTACTCTTCAAATATAGAGTGAAAAGTAAAATAGAGGTGGTTGGAGATGGTCTAAGGATGAAAAGCCATCTCATAAAATCAACAACACGTTTTATGCTTTAAAGTTACACTTCTGTTTTTTGATCTTATCTGTTTGTCATAGTAAACTTGAGCAAACATTGACTTCATTTGGTCAGGAATCTGATTCTATATATATATTTAAAAGGTCGGTCATTGATGTCACCTTTTTTTTTAAAAAATAATAATTTTACATTCTAAAAGGCTATCAAAATCCAGTGAGGAAGATTCACAAAAAAGAAAGAAAACGATGAGCAAGAATATAGGTCCCTTCAGTTAGAAAAAGACGATTATCCACTCAAAAAGTTTCTACAAAAAAAAAAGACACTTGACGATTCATTGTTCATGATGCCTAATTATGCGTTGGAGACGCGTAGCAGATTATTTTGTGGCGCTCCAGGCTCAACCCATCTTCAATTACAAGCCTGGATATTTGTACAAAATGCCAGGATTGATATTTTAACAATGAAACGAATTCAACCAACTTTTTCTTTTCAGAAAAATAAAAATAAAACAAAAGAAGACGAAAAGCAAAATCTTACACGTAGCCAGGGGCAGATGCTGCCACTTGGCATGATAAAAAATTTCAATATTTTTAACGTGGAACATAAATATACATGTAAAAATTACTATAAAATCAAATTACCAATTTGTTTATTTGGTTGATTTAACATGAAATTTTAAAAAATAAAGAACATTTTTTAATTTTATTGTGTTACACTAATAAAAATAAAGAGTTATCAATATATATATATAAACAAATTAAAACGAAGAGGAGTGTGATAATTAGATTGAATTTATCAAATTTTGTAACTAAAGCCATGGCTGAGTTGTGACAGCCATTTGGCGTAGCTGTACAATATACCAGTCAAGTGAAGTCCCTTTAAAAAGAAAAAGAATATTCTGAGAGCCGGTCATATAATTCCAAAACTGTACTCAAAGTAAGCGGTAAGCCTATATTATTTTAAACCGGTAATTCCCGGTGCCAGTCACTCCTTAACAGTTACAGCTCTGCAAAGGACAGATAGGACAAGTCTCGCAAGTGGATTTGATTATATATAAAAACCCTGAATTCTCTGCCGCTGTATAATATTCCTACATTGGAACGATTTGGCTATGGAGGCACCTGAATTCTCACACACATACGCCCAGCCAAGCGAGGAGACGTCGGAGAAGCTATTCCAGAAGCGGCGTTGCTGTTTTTGCTTTCCGTCGTCGTCAGGAGGAGGCGGCGGCTTGAAATGGTGGCGTAAGGAACAGACTGAACAAGTGAAAGAAGGTTCTGTTTGGGCTAAAGGGATTAACGCTTTAATGAAGCTACGAGAGTGGTCGGAGATTGTAGCGGGACCGAGATGGAAAACTTTTATCCGGCGTTTCAATCGGAACAAAAATGGTGCGCAGGGGAAATTCCAGTACGATCCTCTCAGTTATGCGTTAAACTTCGACGAAGGTAATAATAACGGAGAGGAGGATGAGTACGGGCTCCGGGATTTCTCGACGCGCTATGCCTCAATTCCGGCGTCGGCTAGAGGGTCCTTGGATTTGGGCAGGGATGGGCCTAACTTCGTCTGATTGGCCCTTTGAATGCTGCAAAATCCCAATAGCACACAACGAGTTCAGTGGTGGAGAATGGAGATGAATCCTCAGAGCATACAGTTCATCATGACTGGTTATTTTTCATTCTTCGTAATGTATAGTCAATTGATATACTAGTACAGTATATTTTAGTACTATTAGTTTATACATTTCAATTGTCTAATGAGTTGGTCAATTTGTGCATAAATAAAGAAATTGAATGATAAAGGATTTAATTGGAGGAACAAGCTAGTTTTGTGGACTACTTTATTATTTGTTGTTGGGAAAATGGTTATATTTGTCCCTGCACGTTTTTAGATTGAGTAATTTGCTTTTGGTTGGAGGTATTAGATAATTTTTGAATTGTTTATCCCACAACTTTTACAATAATGATAAAATAAGTAAACCTCTCCCATATACATGGTGGGATAACTTACCTTTCGTTTGGTTGGAACAAGCTATTTCAGGATTAGCTATCCTGAGATAACTTATCCCACCATGTATATGAGATAACTTATCCATCACTGTGGTATAAATGGTGTGATAAGTTATCTCAAACATGGCAACCAAATAAGACACAAAAAAATCATACCATTACTATTTTCTTATCCCATCACTATTTATTTTTATCCCTCACACGAGGTCCACTCATTCTATGTTGGAGCTTCATTACGATAGATGATTTGTTGATGTGTAGTATAACGAATAGACCAAAAATATAATGATGTAAAATTGAAAAGTATGAGATATTAAGATCTTTTAGCTTTATGATTCCTTTTTTGTTTGAAGATAAAGATTTAATGGATGAAAAGAGTGTTGTTCATTGAATTGCCAATTATACATGGTATGAACGGACAAAAGTGTAATGAAATCAAGAAATATGAAGTGATTTGGAATAGACAAGGATGAATTTGGATCTTTTCGCTTTGTTGGGAGATAAAGCTTTAATGGATTAGAAAAAGAGCGCCGTTTATGGAATTATCAATTTTGTAAAGTGGAGATAAACCTCCTTATCCATACGAAAAAGAACACTAAAAGTGGAGATAATCCTTTGCCTTTCTGCTCCTTTCAACTTTACTTTTTTTGGGTTTTTTTCCTATACTCTGCTAAGCTGTCAACTAGTATTACCCAGATTTTGATTTCTAAATTAAATTATGCCATTCTTTTTAATTGAATTAAAGTAGTCAGATCCTGACATTCATTCAAAGAAAATAAGGATAAGGAGTTCCTGGTAAGACATAATTTTTGGAACCTGGGTAAGTGGTGGTCACTTGGCTGTGTGACATAGGACTTACATTGCTTCTTTGCAGTTATGAATGAAAAAGACGAACACTAGCTTCAATTATTTTCACACAACTGTTAGAAATGTGCATAAGCTGGTCCGAACATTACTGGTATTAGAAAGAAAGAAAAAGGGGGTCATGCACTAGCTCGGATGTATTCGAACATCTTGAGGAAACTAAGACTAATTTTGTATGAAGACATCAGCCATGGTTACAAAGCAATAGGTAAGGAATCAGGATTTTATTCACAGTGATCGACAACAGATTGCATGGATAGCACTCCTGACAAGAGAGTTTAAGTTTTACATTAAGCACATGGATTACACATTTTCTTGGACAAGGCAGGATCAAACAACAAAGTTGCTTTCATGGTTGAACACTAGGGGGTGGTTTTTCTGGTATTATGCGATTTTATATTCAGCAAAATGTCACCAACTACCCAGGGAAAGCCCAGACAATTAGCACTTTCGTGGCAGTAACTAAGATGATAAGTAACATGATACCATGCTGAAGCCAATTTCTGATGATCATCCTCCGTGCAGCAACCAGAGAACCACCCTTTGACCTCCTTGTGTAAGCTTTTGGCAGAAACCAAGATTCGATCTTTTAGTTCAAAGTACCTCCTGTTGTCCCGCTGCAGATACACAGACTTCTGGCGCAAATTGCCTGTCAGTATCTCAACCTCTTTCTCTGCTCCATAGTAGTTGAGTAAGCTGTTCATGCTATCCAAGTACATTTCTTTGTGAGTTTTAGCAGTTTCAATGAAGGCCTCGTAACCTTCGACCAGAAGGTCATGATCATAAGCATCCTGGATAGCTTTATCAGTAGAAAGGTCATCTGAGTTCCTACGAATATAAGACTTGATAACACCACGATAAAGCTTCCCTAGTACCCCTTCAGAAATGTACATGGGTTTGTCCCACCTCTCCATGAAATCGGGGAACTCTCTTGGTTTTAAAAACCTGGGCATCTCAGCGGCAGCTCCAGTTTTTGCAAAGTCCACAGCCATTGAATGAAGGGTTGCTAACTGGAGGCATTTTGAATTCAGAGCTTTATCTGGTTCACGATCTGCATGAACCAAATGTGCAGTAGAGATTGCACCTAGAGTATCGCTAATCATGTAATCAACAAAAAATCTCTGAATTTCCTGCAAAAAATCAGGGAAAGAAACAAGAGGTTTTCAGAAAAAAAGATTTCTTGATTCATGGAAGAAATAGCTCAAGCTACCTCTAGAGTGACTTCATGATCCATTATACGAGGTCTTCTCCCAGTGTAGTCCATGGGTGTCACTGTTTGACGAGGAATGAGACTTTCATCCCAGCATATGAAATAAAGATCTCCATCAAGATCACCACCAGAGCATTCATTTGGATGAGGCCTGCACATGGCAATTCAGTACTTTTGAGTACTAAAGAACATTTAATTCCCTATGAGCAGTACGAAGAAAGTTTTAAAGTTCTAGATTTGAGAATGGTCTTTTTTGATCTATTATTATTATTATTTTTTCCCTTTGAAGGGTTGAGGAGGAGGGGTGTGGAAGTACAATATATATATAATAAGTTTAGAAAGGGAAAATGTGGAAAGCAGATCTCTGCTCCAAGAAGGCAAGACTAAGCCAACTCTCTCTTCATACCTCTCACACATGCTAAAACTTCATGATTAAATAATTTAAGACAAAAAGACATGAACCTCTAGCGAAAGAAGATATTATATTTAGTGCAATTACTAGAACTTTTTAATACCTATTACAAGTACTACACCTCAATCCCAAGGTAGTAGGGGTAGGCTATTAGTACTTATCGAAAAACAATTAATAGAACTTATTGGCACTAACCACTTACTTTCAGTCATGTCCTAGTTTTAAGAATCCAAAACTTTGCAAAAAAACTTCTCCATCAGTCTTCATGAAGACCAAGGAAAGGAACAGTATATGGTAGACGAGTCGAAATTAAGTAAAATAGTTGGGATATGAAAAGTTCCACAGAATATCGTGTACTGAATATTTTCTGCTCAAATATCATATATATGTAACAGTTAAACTCTACCTTTCTCCATTCTGAGGAAAAATAATGCAATCCACCCAGGTCTTCTCCTCTAATGTCACCTCATACACAGCCTCAAGTACTCTTACATCTCCAGGATGAAGACAAGGATTTTTTGTGACTACAACCTTACCTCTTACTACTGCAGTTGTTTCATCCACCTTCTGGAAGAAATTTTGCTGACCATTTTGTAGCTCAGCCTTAGTCATGGTTATTCGTACATAAACCTGGCCATACTTCAATATACCTGTTTCATCTAGGCATCCTACTAGAATTCGACCTTTTGGAATGAATATACGACACCTACTTCTTAGGTCTGAAATCTGATTCCCAAAATGTGATTGAAGCATCATCGAGAGATAAGGCTCCCGATTGGGTGCGTATCCTTGGAGCAACATCCTCATTAAGATTTTTTTTACGTCACCACCACCCATGCTCTCCAAAACATCTAAAGCTGCCTCATTAGTGGTCAACATCTTGCCCAGAAGACGAAGATGATTATCTAGCAGGTCTTCTAAAGCTTTATCCTCAACTCCCAAAGTAGATAAAAGGATAACAATCTCCCGATTCAGATAGCAAGGCATTGCATCACTCCACTTGGTAATATTAAGCATCCTGTTCTTTGATTCAAATTTGAGCATACTGCCACGAAGAGATAGCTTTCGAAAGGAATTGCGGTCAACAGCTATCACACCTTTATAACCACCATATCTTATTTGAAATGCTGATGGGGTATGATTCAATCCACATTTCTGAGCAACTTGTCTGGCAAAAGCTTGGGAAATCTTTCCAATACCATCTGAGAAGCAATAACTAACACCATCAGAGGTCACTTCAATATCTGGAAGAATCTCAACATGCTGCAATTGAACCTCCATTGTTTGAACAGAGGTGCTAAACAATTGACCCATCCTTGCAGCGCATTTCGAGATACTACGAATCTTGTTGAAGCACCCCATCCACTCTCTGATATCTTCTGCCTTGACATATTCATTAGAAGCAAACATCCAAACTGAATTTGAGCGAAGCTGACTGGCCGAGAATGCCAGGAAAAAGAATCTTTTAGTTCCAATAACAATTCCTTCTCGAAGGATAGACAAAATCCGATGATAGATTTTAGTTCTGTAAGGCTTTGCAAAGATACCTTGTTCAACACTCATAGAAACGGCATTAGGAAAAAGTTTACCCCAATCCTCCTCTACAAAAGTTACTCTCAAGAAATCAGAAGCATGTTCTGCAAAGTTCTTCACAATGTAATTGGAGGTTTCAAGCTCTGGACCCAGGCAGTAAATCTTTGATGGTGTTACCAAGACTCTGTGAACACTCATCATGCTATGATTCACTAACCTGCTGTAAGATGATGAAAGCTGGTTCTTATTGTTTTTACCCAAAACATGCAAACGTGTCTTGATGAATGTCGAAGGCTCGAAACAGATTGACTGCAACTTATGCATTTTCTGAAGGATCATCATAGCAGTGTCCAATTCTAATTTGCTAAGAACTTCGATGAGATCTGGATTAACAGCACCAAGACTAATTTTTTGAGTCTGTACGAGGGAATGAAGCTGGAAAAGGATTTCATAAGGTAGCTTCAGATCTGATGGGATCCTCACAAGGGGAACAAATTCAGAACCAGAATAAATATCTCCTACTTTATCCAGATCTAGATCTATCACATCCTTGTTGCAACATGGCAAACTAGAAAGCAAATCTGAACTTAACCATCCGTTTTCAGTTTCCCAGCAAAGAGAGGATGAACATCCGATAGACTTTATGTTGGAAAAATCAGCTGTGCGAACCCAAAGGAACTCACAATCTTCCTTGCAGATATGATACCTGTCAGCACTGAACTTGGAAGCAACAGCAGGTCCAGAAACTCTTTGGTATAGCTTTGGAGCATGTTTTAGCTGAAAGCAAAAAAAATCACTGAAATGAAAAAGAACACCTTGGTTCGTTTCTTTTTTCTAATAGATATTTATAAAAGATTGTAAAGTTGACTCTAACCAATCAAGATATATTACATATTGGAAGGACATAAATGTTCCATCTTTTCGAGAAAAAAAGAAGAAGAAGAAAGGTATGAATTCCCAAAGAACAGTTTTTGCCTCAGAAATAAAGGTTTAAGGATCGAAAAATTTCAGCAATGCCAACATTTCATTTCAGCATAATGTTACTCCATAACCTTCAGAGGATTTTCACTTCTCTTCCGAATTTTTGTTTCTCTTTTCAAGGTAATATCATAGGTATATCTTTTTATAAAGTAATCAACCGGGATAGGATGTTATCTATCGTTGTTTTCTATTGCATGTATCACATAAATCAATACAAAAAACAGTTATCCCTTTGTTCTAATGAGTAGTGGAAGAAATTAAATTCAGACTTCTTTGTAAGTCAGAGACTAGTCAATGCATAACAAATGTGCTCTTGGACCAAATAGAGACAGAAGCACCATGACACATGCACAATCCCATCTAATTTAACCTGCCATGAAAATAGCCTTAATAGCCCCAAAGTTTGTTAAAACTTCTACTGATCCTTTGTTAGCACCACTTTTAGTATACCAATGTTTTACACATGGAATATTTAAGGAAATTAATTTTTTATTATTATTTCTATTTGCAGTAGATTACTCCAGCTTTTTAGTTACTTGTTTTTCCTATTTTTGTGTAGCAGTTGTTGCAGTAAGGAGGTTATTTCTCCACTTTCTCATTTCAGTTGTAGTAGGAAGTTACTTCCTTGTTTTCAGATGGGTGGTTAATCCACCAGTGTTGTATTTAATGTTATTTGTATTTAGTGAAATGATAAGCAGAAAATTAGTCAAGTTTTTGAGTACTTCAAACTCAAGAGATCGCAGGTTCTCTCTTAACGAACCAGCACCATAGGTAGAAAAAAGAAAACTTTAGATTTTATCTTGCAGCGTCCCATAACTAGATCCATAACCAGGGACCATAACAACTTGGTATAGAGACGGATGTTACAGGAGACATCAACATCAACTGGCACAATTAGTGAACTTGTTTCAAGAAGAACGTGCAGCCAATATAACGAGACAGGAAGCAATAAATGCTCGCTTAGATGCACTCACAGAGGATTTAGCCAATTCGAAGGTCGATTCTGATTCAACTGAACATATTAGACAGAATCGTGGTTGGAAGGGTAAAAATAGAGTGGCAGGAGGGTCAGCATCAGAAGTAGGAGGAATTTTCATCATTCCTTGACATACAAAGTTGGATTTTCCACGATTTAATGATCAAGAGGGCCCTTTGGGATGGTTGAACAAATGTGAACACTTCTTTCGACACCAACAAACTCTGGAAGAAGAAATGGTTGGACTTGATTCTTTTCATTTGGAGGGCAATGCACAACTTTGGTTTCTTCAACTAGAGACTGATCTGCTTCAACTGTCTTGGGATGACTTCAAACGTCATTGTAATCTTCGTTTTGGGCCACCAATCAGAAGTCAAAAATTGGGAGAATTGGCTAAGCCACACCAGATCGGGTCTGTGGCAGATTACCAAGAAACATTTGAGCAGTTAATTTCGCGGGCTGGTACACTCACAGTCACAAAAAAATGAACTTTAGATCAGCGATCTTACTGATTATATAGCAATTGAGGTTGAGTTGCATAATCCTCCAGATTTGGCTATGGCGATGAGTTTATCCCGACTTTATGAGCGCAAGGAACAACTCATTTGTTCACAATTGTTAGATGCTTGCACATCAAAGACAACAGATTTTTCACCTCAACAATATGTCAGATTTGTGAAGAAACTGACCAGATCTGAAATGGAGGAAAGGTGACTTAAGGGACTTTGTTTCAACTGTGATGAAACATTCACTCGAGAAGTTTTTCTGGATTGACTCTATATACGATGAGGAAGAATTTGTTAGAAAAGGGGAAAATACTAATATTTTCCACACTTAGCGCTTGAGGGCAAGCGCGATTTGAAGAGGGGAGTAATGTTAGCACCCCTTTTAGTCTACCAATGTTTTACGCATGGAAGATTAAAGGAAATTAAGTTTTTTTATTTTTTATTTCTATTTGCAGTAGATTACTACAGCTTTTTAGTTACTTGTTTTTCCTATTTTTGTGTAGCAGTTGTTGCAGTAAGGAGGTTATCTCTCCACTTTCTCATTTCAGTTGTAGTAGGAAGTTACTTCCTTACTTCCTTGTTTTCAGATGAGTGGTTAATCCACCATTGGTGTATTTAATGTTATTTGTATTTATTGAAATGATAAGCAGAAAATTAGTCAAGTTTTTGAGTACTTCAAACTCAAGTTAACGAACCAGCACCATAGGTAGAAAAAAGAAAACTTCAGACAACGTCCCATAACTAGATCCATAACCGGGGACCATAACATCCTTCCCTACCTTTTCAATTTTTAAACAGAGGCTTTTACTGATCTTGCACCCTAGGTACTTCAGAATCCTCCTGTTCATTAGTCATAACTGCTGCAAAACTTTGGCAGGATCATCTAACAACTCAGAAACCATACAAACTGTGTAAAATGTATAATCGGTAAACAAGTTTCATAAAAGATCAGAAGAAAACTGATTCCCACAGCAGGAAAGTGCTGAACAGCACTGGTTCCTCTTCCTTTTTTTTTTTTTTTTTTTTGACAAGGAGTACTGATTCCTCCTTCAAAGTTTTACCTCTGACTTTCTATATAATATCCTTTTTTTTCACTTGCACTATATAATATCCTTGACGTTTTAATGTAACTAAAAGTCCAAAAATGTCCTACCAACTTCTTTCTATAGTGAAAGTGAAACACGCTACAACATAATATGCATGTGTTCCAGAACAAGCATAGATTACATCTTCCCCAAAAATTGTGCAGCTCACAATCTGCATGGATTTTGCAGCTTATTTTAACTTATGAATGACTTTTCATAGCATAGACAACCAAGAATGTCCTTCTCCTTCGAATTGGAGATTTACCAAAAAGAAAATGTGCAACTGCAAGTGATGAAGAAAACTTTATATTTTTTATGTGGTACAACTTTATAGGCCACTTTGTAAAGGTTATCCTTGCATCCTTACTAAAGCATATAATACGCTTTGGGGTTACTTGATACAAATTACAATTGGAACTGGAAGCAGGAGGTTTTGACTAATGTTCAGCTAGCATAAATGCATGTAGGGGTTCATTAAGTAAACTCAGTTTGTTATAAGTCTGGGAAGTTAACACATTCGTTCCGAAATAGTTTTACATTAGAAGTTCTATTAAGCATTAATCTAATTGATCCTCTTTCCATTGAGACTCCATCCCTGTGAATTAGTGACTGTGTGAGTTCAGCTGAGCATGCTTTCGAAATCGTGCTACTTGCCTATTTATTCTTACTTATATCATTGAAAATCCATTTGCAGTGCTATAAACAGCTCTTACCCTTAGTTTCTACAGCTGAGCTTTTACTCTACCATTTATATTTTCTTCTTCAACCTTGAAATTGTATCACTATTATATGAAATCTAAACGCTTACACACACACACAACTCACAACATATTCCAAGCCCTAAATGTAAATATAACTAAAAATTTAAAGATGGGTAGCAGAAAAATCAAACCTTAAGAAGAAGTGCAGATTTTTGGTTTTCCAAAGAGCACACAGTAGCCTCGACGACGTCGCCAAACTGTACTTCCAGCCTATAACACTCCTCTGCATGACTAACCCAGAACTCAAGACACTTCCTTTCCGGCATGATCAACGTTTTCACATCTTCCCAAGTCTCCAAAACCTGCATAACATCATTCTTGACCAGTAACCCAGTATGCAAGATTCCGTCCTGGAATCTGCACTTAGGTTCAACGGGCCTTGCAATGATATCATCGTAAGACGAGACCAGTGAGAGTTGGTGCCCTTTAAAGAGTAGGTTCCCTTGCTCCGACAGTGATAAACAGTGTAATTTGTCTTGCAATGTTTCGAATTGAACTCTACCATGGCCTCTCGATTTCCAATTCTTATGCTCAGAGAAAATATCACAGGCAAAGACTGATCCTTTACCGATTAAAGAGTCGAAGAAGTCGAAAAGATCTTTAGCTATAGCAGATTGGGGTATATTTGAGACCCTCACAGTTGCTGTAGCTCTCTTCTCAACACCCATGACTTGTTGGAATGAAGAATTGGAAAGCTTAATGCGATTTTTACTGCTCTTTTCTTGCTAGTGCGTTCCCCAATATTTTTTTTCTCCGCCCCATGACTATATCCGAGTAGGAGCCGGATTATTGATTTTAAAATATATTATTCTTTTAGCCAATCAATATGATATTGATTTATTTGGTAACGGATTAACAATTACCACACGATTTCCTATTAGTAAAGCATGTACTTCTTTCAAGGCTTGCTGAGCTTTTTCACGTGACATCCATTGTAAAAGTAGTCCGTTAAACAATCACCGATCGAAAGTATCGTAATAGTATACAATTTTGGATCCTTGATAAGTTTAAGTTGTGTGAGATTAGCAATCAAGCTTGAGACTTGCGTAGCTCGATTCCAAAATAGAGAGCAAAATAGAACAAGAAGGGTCTAAGAATAATATTACTATTAGAGTTAATAGTTATAATAGTAATATAATATTAAATACCATAGAAAATTAAATGTATTTTGGGTTTTTCAATTTAGGGCTAACAGTATATAATTAGCCCTTTAGGGTTAGTTTATATATCTAGAGCAAGAGTGTAAGTATGATAATTTTTAAAGGCTAAATTATTTACCCAATAAGAAATTTGAGTAATCTGCCCCGGCATTGATAAGCCTTTAATTATAAAATTTTAATCATTCACGATCAGTTTATCTTATAACACAATAATAATAAGCTAATTTTATTGATGGCTTGTCGGTTACAACTTGATTTTGCCACTCAGGAAAGCAGAGCTCATACTCAAAGTGTCGCTATCATGCTTTTATTGAATTATGCTTCGCACTATGTAACATCTCACAAATTTATAGAACTAGAAAGAGTGATTTTTGGAAATAATAAAAAATCTGAAAAATTGGTCAAGTTAAGTTTGAGTTTTTTTTTGGTCAACTTCAAATGACCATAACTCCTAGCTCAGGATGAGTTAGGTGTGTTTCCAGATATCGTAGGAAAGATCTTGGAATATCTTTCCAACGCCGCCAAGGTTGCGTGATTCCGAGTTTGTACGAGTGAGTTATGCCTATTGGAAGTTGGGTTGTTCAAATAAGGAAAGTCCAATCCGGATTTTAGAAGGGCATTTTGGTCTTTTCACCATCCAATTAAGTTAATTCATTTTTAGCAATTAAATTAGGGTCTAAACTGAATTGGTTCAGTTAAGACAATTAGAAATTTACGCTAGAGTTTTGGAGAAAGAACGCAAGAAGAGAAAAGAGGAAAAAGAGCAAAGCTCGTCGTTCTTGAAGGTTTAATTTGTGGATTTCGACAAGGGTTGATCCCTAAAAAGGTATGTGAGTCTTTCATAGCATTGGGTTCGTTCACCCACGCGCCAATCATATTTATTTCAGCGAAGTTTGTTCTAGAAAGTTGAAAGTTGATGAATCTTGAATAGTGTTCTTGAAATTGGCATTCGTTCTTGAGTTAGGTTGAGATTGAGGAGTTCCTTGAGGTTAAAATGTTGTTTTCTTGAGTTGTTTGAGTTAGATTCCTGTGTATACATACTGGGTATCTGAATCTAAAGAAAATTTGAAAAAAAGCTCCGAGTTTAGGCGAATTGGGGTTAGAAAACGAAGAAGGAATAAGTCGGGCAGAAACGCAAACATGTTTCTCATAAGTGTATTTTTTCCCTTCGCATCGCGGAGAGGTCATGGACCTTTCTGCCTCAAAAGTTATTTTGCGACAAAATATTTAAATGCGTCTCTGCGTCGTGAACCCATTCTTAAACAATGATTTTTGATATTTTCTCATGTTTAGCTATTTAAAATCATTCCTAAACATCATGAGATCTTTTCTATCACAAATCACAATCCTTGAATCCATAATTCAATTCAAGGAAAGTTAAGAGTCAAGTCAAGAGAAGTTCAGAGTCAAATCAAGAGAAGTTAAGAGTCAAGTAAGAGAAGTTCAGAGTCAAGTCAAGAAAAGTTAAAAGTCAAGTTAAGAGAAGTTCATGAAGATTTCCAAAAGTCTTTTACAAATGTTTTAACTTTGTTTTAAGACTTGAGTTTTGAGTTGAGTAAAGAGTAAAGTTTGAAGTGCATTTCTTCAAAAGAGTATATCGGGACTATGTATTCCCATAGAGTAAATGTTTTCACATTTAAACAAGAAAGGAAACTGAGATTTCCAAAAGAGCATTTGAGCTAGTTTTCAGTAAAACGTAAAAGTAAAGTTCATTC
>JAJOOS010009201.1:0-12400 GCA_029582725.1 Solanum chiquidenum
TGATTTATTGATTTTGTTTCGATCGTGCTGCCCTTGACTTGAGAATGATAACTTGTTGAATTTGAGGGCTCCAAACCTATAGTTTTTACACCACTAAGTTATATGCTTAGCGATAGTTGTTTCTATCGTAGGGGCTGTTTGAGATGATGCTTGAAGTTGACCATTGAAGATGGAGATTTTGAAAGCCTTAAGGAAGATCACATTTGCATATAGGCATATATAGTTTGTATAAACCTTGGGACTTGTACATGATCTTTGTGCTGTATATTTACATGAATTTTGAGGGCTGATTTGGTCATGTCACCATGGGTTGTAATATAAGTATGGTTATACGTTTTTATCTTTTTGGGGTGTGTAAACCCAAGTCTTGTAATATACTAGTTTGCTATATGTCTTGAAAGTTGTGTGAAGGATGAGCCGGCTGATTTCGGTACTCGGAAGCTTGTGATATTCTTGTTATTTCAACCTCGAGTGTGAGGTTAATATATGCGTGAAGATCTGGTCGGTTAGTTGCTTAATTTTTTTTAGTTGGAGTTCGTTATGAATCTAATCCCTCTACTAGATTAAAATCAGTATGCCCTCATTAATCGGTTTTGAATGTCACAAGTACTTACTTACATTTCTTGTTTAAGTAGTGGTATCATTTTAAAAGGGTCGCTACATCCTAGCTAATCAAGGAGGTGGATATCGACAAAACTATCCAAGGCCGGGAGGAAACTCAGGTTGGAATAGAGATGAGCGATGGAGAGACCGTGACAGAGAATGGCGTGATCGTAATGCCACTTGGAAGGAAAGAGAGGGTGATAAGGATAGGTACGTCCCACCCCATGAGCGTCAAAAGCCTAAGGAATCTGAAAATGTCCGTACGGAAGACATGCTCTCACACATTCTCAACAAAGTTGAAGGAATAGGCAAGGTGTTGAAAGAGATGAATGAGGATGTCTCTACACTTAATCAGACGGTCACCTCTCATTCAGTGTCAATCAAGTAGTTAGAGACCCAAATGGGTGAAATTTCTTCTCATTTGAATCCAAGGCCAAAAAGGGGCCTAACAAGTGATACCTTGGCAAACCCGAAGAATGATCTGTAAATGGGTACTTTCGACGTGCCACGACATTAACTAAGGCACTTCTTGGGAGTCAACCCAAGTTTTCAATGCTTTAATTTTTAATTTTGAATAAAAGGTGTTGGTTGTGTAGGTTGAAAAGTGAAAAGTGTTGGAAAATGGGTAGTTTGGCGAGCAAAAGTTCAGTCGGTGACCTACCGAACAGGTCGGCGATCCTCGATTTGGACCGCCGTTGGAACCACCAAGCTTTAGGGGGAACTTTGTAAAACTCGGCGAGCTAAAGGCTTAATTGGTGACTCGCCGACCAGGTCGGCGAGCCCCAATTTTGTCTGTCGTTTGAACCCCTAAATGTCTGGGAGTCCTGTAAAACTCGGTGAGGTAAAGTACCACTCGGCGCATCACCGAGTGGGTCAGTGAGCACGACTTACTCCGCCGTTGGTGCATCGAACTGAAAGGTCTTAAAGGCCAAACAGATTAAAATTTTCAAATCTTTCATCTTCTCTCATTTTCAACTCTCATACCGTCTCACCCAATAGTTAATCACCCTTATTTTATTGTTTTACCCGCATTTTTGTGTGAAATCGTGCTCAAAATTGGAGAACTTTCCCGCCTAGCTTTTCAAACTTGATATTCGGCTTTAAGGTTGGTCCGAACCCCGTACTTTAATTTTGTGGTTGAAATCGAATGCAATAGGTAAATTTGTAGTTGATTTGTGTTGGGCACTTAGTATAATCGTGTTTAATGTGTTAGATTGCTCGTAATTTGTATGAATGTGTGCCTAATTGATTTAAAATGATCAATTCTTGTGTTTTGTTCGGTAAAATTGGTTCTAAATTGTTGGGTTGCGGTTTATTTGTGTTGGGTCTAGTGGGGTGAAGTCTAAGTAACCCCAAATTATGCTAAATGGTGTGATTTGCCCAATGATGGAGCGTTTCATGTCATTCTTAAGGACAAAAGTCGTCAAATAGCCAATTTTGGCCAAATCAGGGGAAGTCCTAGTATCTCGAGGGAATGGATAGTATGGGTCTAGTGCTAATTGAATAGTGTATGTGTCTAATTTTGAATTCAGGGGATGCGGGCTTGATTTTAAAGTGTTGGGTTGAAAACTGGCACGTTGGGCCATTTGGCAAGCTACTTCGAGCTCACCTAGTGGTTCGACGGTTCGCCGAAGTCCCCCTCAGATCGGACTTAATGTCAAAGTCTAGTTGAGTTTGTTCGGTAACTTTTGGTGATATGCCTGAGCTCGCCGAGTTCACTCGGTGACTCACTGAAAGGTCTTCTTGATCGCCCTTTCTGCGACCCTAACCCTTAAAATACGCTGTAACTTTCGGTGGGCTAAACCTAGCTTGTCGATTAGTGTCGGCGATTCACCAAATGGCCCTGAACATCGCCGACCTGTCTTGATTCTGGAAATTTTTCAAGCTGGTACTTTTGGCGAGCCTGATCTAGGTTGTCTAAGTGACTCGGCGACTGGTTCTGCGAGTCATTCTACAACTTAACTTCTGCATTTTTATTGAATTATTTCTAACCTGTCTCTATGTGTTTTGCAAAAATGGCTAGACCCAAAGTGCCAGGAAGAGACAAGCTACCCTGCAAACGGGAAAAAGGAATCACCATAAATGAGAATCAGCTGCATCGAACGCAAAGGCAGCCAAACTCCCTACAAAGGGAGGAAAAGGCAAAGGGAAGGGCAAGGCGCTCATGGTAGAATCACCGGAGGTTAGCTCCAACAGTGAGGGAGTCTATGAGACTCACCTCCCCTCGCCAGACATTGAGGGAGAGTCCCAAGATTCTCAGGCTCTCATCTCTAAGCCTGAGGATGACCAGCTTCTACATGTCCGTAGAGCAGAAATTCACTCCAAGGGGATTCATGATCCGTCTAGGATCCGGGTGCCTCAGAATCCTACTCCTCCCCCAGTTTCAGCTCAGACTGTGGTCCCAGCGCCACCTGTACAGGTCCTACTCCCCGGTCTCTCAACAGACTAAAGGCCGAGGGACTGAGGACTATTATTGAGGAGAAGAGGTTGTCTACAAATGGTGTAGTGGACAGATATCCAGAGATATGGAGCACCCTCAAGTCCCACAAATTCTAGATTTTCACTAAGCCCCGAGGTTCCTACATTCCTAATTGGGTCCGAAAGTTCTACTCGGCCTACAGAGACTTGGTACCACAAGGGAAGAGGAAGGTCTGTACTTTCAAACTAGTGGATTTTGTGGTTGTCCAGGGGAAGAAGGTGAAATGTGATAGTGATGATATAAACACCATCTTGGGATGCACTTATAACTTCACAGATGACTATTAGAGTATGATCAAGAGAATGTCGTTGGAGGAAATGAAAAGTTGGCTGGCTCCTCTCCTTTCTGACAATACTCCTAGGTGTATTGTGGTCGGAGTGCCAATAGAGAAGAAGGATCTCAACGTGGAAACACAATATTGGTTTGGGTTTATTAGTAGTACAATCATTCCATCCCAGAACGAGTCCATCCTCCGCCATACAAAGGTGGCCTGTCTTGGATTCATTATTGCTAGGAAGAGCCTCAACTTAGGTGCAATCATTGGGCATGAGATGGCCATGAGGGCTACGCAGCGCCAAACATCTCTCCCCTTTTCGGTGTTGATCACCGAGCTGTGCAGACGGGCCCGTGTTCCACGAGATGAGAAGATAGACGTGGAAGTGACTCCCACCTACTCTACTAACATCCGGCGTATTGAGGTCGAGTACTTGAAGGATGAGGCTGAGAGAAGGAGAGCAGCTCCGGTGGATGATGAGTCCAAAAATTGGACTCATTTAGGGCAATATTTTCATAGAAATTGTGTCCTCAAATGCTTATTTTATCTCAATATTTGATGAAAACCCTTAAGTTTCAGGTATTTGAAGTTTGAAGGAAAGCATGGACACTACGTCGTAAAAAGGAATGAAAAGGTTGAAAAGAACGAAGAAATAAAGGCCTGAGGATTGCCGAGTCCACTTGGCGAGTCGCCGAAGGGTCTTCCTTCGCCTTTTGTTCCAGTGTGCTGAGCCCTGAAGGAAAGGATCAAATCGACGGTGAAATGGAGCAGTCAGCGTGTCGCCGAGCAGTTTCGCGAAGCAGTACTATGTCGCCCAATGATCCAGAACACGACGATGATGAAGGCTAACGCAAGACGGCGATGAACTACACCAAAGGGCGAATTGCCGAGTTGATCGGCGATTCCGACTAATGTCGCCGAGTGATCCGCTGCAGCACAGATTTTTGAAAACTATAAATACTCGTTGAGAGTTGTAGCTTAACATCAGAGATTTTATAATATAGAATTTTTAGCTTTTATTTTTGCTCTAAGTTTGAGAGGGTTTTGAAGAACTTGAAGATTCAAAGGGTTTCATCTCCAATAATTTGGGCTTGGGTCTTTTGGATTCTTCACTCTAGACTTGTTTTGAGACTTAAATCTTCATACCCATTTGAATGCAAACTCATTTTGGTATAAATTTCTATCTTTTTAGCATGTCTAGTTAAAACCCCAATTATTGGGATGTGATTTTGTGAATATGGGTTAGATTAGTTGTTGGGTCTTACTTGTTGGTGGTTTATTTGTTGTTTTGATGTGATTTCATTTAGTAGTTGTGGTGGAACCTTATGAAATTGTAGTTGCAAATACGATTTCAACTTTGTGTTTTTGGCTTGCTCGAGAGAGAGGTCATAAAAATAAGACTACTAAATTGATGGCCAGTGCGAGTGGGTCGACATGAGGTTCAGCTCGAGAGAGTGAACCCTAGTCCCATGTCCACACACTCAGATCGAGAGAGTGAGTTGGTTAAGGCGGAGGCTGTTCTTCATGAGGCAAGGGGGTGTTCAAGAGTAACCCGCTTGAAACGGGGTAAGTTGCTCGAGCGAGAGCTTATCCCCTTTAATGTCTAGCCTAGTCACAAATATTCAATGAATTTACTACTAAAAGCATGTACCCAATGAATTAGTCTATCCCATATTCCTATCACATCCCAAGAGTCCCGTCTCCATATTAGTATCTTTCTTTATTTTCACTGTTTTTGCTGTTTTTGGTTACTTGTGACGAAACCCCCCATTGTTAATTGACACTTTTGTGTCACCCCTTACATTTAACATGTTTATATTCGATAATATTTTTAGCTATGACTAATTATAACTTAATTTTATATTTCTATTAATTTTCAAGCCCACTCCATTGGGACTCGACCCCAACCCTTGGTTGGGTTATTATACTATTGTATGATCGTAGACACTTGCATTTGAAGTTGTGTCTTGATTACGCAAACATCAAAATGGCGCTGCTGCCGGGGAGTGGTGTTACTTGAGAATTTTTAGTTTAGTAAAATATTTGTTCTTCTTAGTAGTAGTTTACTTACTTAATTTTCAGTGTTGTTTCTATTGTGTGTGTTGAAACAGAAAGCATGAGTGTTAATAGTAACAACGGCAGCCAGGTGGGCCACCAAGATGTCATCGAAAATCTCAACAATATTCAAGAGCCAAACATTAATGACCCCCATCTCATGGGAGGTATTGGAGCCATCCGTTTACCTCCAGTCGAGGGAAATGTAGTGTTCCACATAACAAGCACTATGTTGCAACTCTTGCAACTAAAGGGACTTTTCAGTGGATTGGCTCATGAGGATCCTCACAAACATCTTTGAAACTTTTTGGACGTGTGCGGACCATTCTCTTTCAAGAACATCTCTTAGGAGTCAGTTCAGTTAAGGTTATTCCTTTTCTCGTTGATGGGAGAGGCGTGAAAGGGGCTGGCGGAGTTGCCTCGCGAATCCATCACTTCTTGGGAGGAATTGGTAACCGCATTTAATGTGCGATTTTTCCATTCTTCAAAGATGATGACTCTTCGGGATAGTATCCAAAACTTTAAGCGCTTGGAGGGCGAGCCAATCCATGAGACTTGGCTGCGATTTAAAAAGTTGGTGCTACAATGCCCGACTCATGGTCTGCCCGACAATGTCTTGCTACAGTACTTTTACCGAAGCCTGGATTCGGTAAACAAAGGTGTCGCTGATCAACTCTCACCTGGAGGCCTGATGCAGCAACCGTATGTAGTAGCAACCCAACTCTTAGATTGCATGACGACCATCAATAGGGCATGGTACACTCATGAAGATCAAGTCTCTCCTCTCACATTCAAGCTATCCAAGGAGCAGATGGTCAAAGATAATGAGAGAGACCAAAACATGGCCAAAATCATGACACAGCTTGCCATTTTATCTAAAAATATCACGGGGGCTGGTGCCCGTGGTGTCAACGCTGTGGGGGTCGTGTGTGCAAATGTGGATGAGGAAAAATTTGAAGCCTTGTATAATGAGGAAGTAAATTTCCTAGCCAACCAAGGCGGTGGTTATCGTTTAAAATACCCAAGCCAGAGTAGTAACCAAGGTTGGGCTAGAGATGAAGGATGGAAGGATCATTAATGGAGAGACGGAAATCCTAATTGGAAGGATGGGGAGAAGGACAGGTATGTGCCTCCGCACGAGCGCCAAAATCCAAATGATTCGGAGGGTGGTAGGTCTGAGGATATGCTTTCTCGTATCCTCAAGAAAAGTTGAAGGGTCAGACAAGATCTTGAAAGAGATAAAAGAGGATGTGTCGACCCTTAGCCAAACCGTTACCTCCCATTCAGTATCAATCAAGCAGCTGGAGACCCAAATGGGTCAGATGTCGTCTCACCTAAATCCGAGACAGAAAAGGGGTTTGCCTAGTGACACTATGGTCAACCCCAAGAATGAGGTTTGAAGGTGGACTTGCGTCATGCCACGACGTTAACTAAGGCGCTATTTGGGAGGCAACCTAAAACCATTTATTGCTTTATTTTTCTTTGATAAAATAATGGTGTGTTGATTGTGCAGATGAAAGTGTGGAGAGTGAATGAAGTGCAGATTGGCAAGTTGCAGGTCCATTCCGCAAATCGCCGAAGGGTTCAACGACTGATGAGTCCACAAATTGGACTCATTTAGGGCATTATTTTAATAGAAATTATGTCCTCAAATGCTTATTTTATCTCAATATCTGATGAAAACCTTTAAGTTTTAGGTATTTGAAGGAAAGCATGGACACTACTTCGCAAAAAGGAACGAAAAGGCTGAAAAGAACAAGAAAATGAAGGCCTGAGGATCGCTGAGTTCACTTGGCGAATCGCCGAAGGGTCTCACTTCGCCTTTTTTTCCAATGTGCTGAGTCCTGAAGGAAAGGATCAAGTCGGCGGAAAAAGAGAGCAGTCAACGCATCACCGAGAAGTTTCGTGAAGCAGTACTATGTCGCCCAATGAAACAGTGCACGACGATGTCGAAGGATGGTGCAAGACGGTGATGAACTACACCAAAGGGCGAATCGCCGAGTTGATCGGCGATTTCGATTAATGTCGCCCAATGATCCGCCGCAACACAAATTTTTGAAAATTATAAATATTCGTTGAGAGTTATAGCTTAGTAATATATTTTAGAATCACATTTTTAGTATCAGCTTTAGAAAAATATAATTTTAGTACTTTTATTTTACTCTCAAGTTTATAAGGTTTGAAAACTTGAAGAAGAAAAGGGTTTCATCTCTTCCAATTTGGAAGTGAGTTTCTTGGATTCTTGTTTCTTTGCTCAAATCAAGATTTATTTCTGTATACCCATTTGATTTCAACATCATTGAAGGTATACATTTATATATCTTGATGTGTGGCTAAAAACCCCCATTCTTGGGGTATGATTTAGAAAATATGTGTTGATATTATTGTTGGGTCTTGCTTGCTGATATGTTAGATGTATTTTAATGGTGATTTCACCTAGTGGTTGTGGTTTAATTTAATGGGTTTGTAGTTGCAAATATAAAGCCACCCATGTGTTTTCGGCTTGCCCGAGAGGGAGGTCGCGAAACCAAGACCGCTAGACTGATAGCCTAAGGAGTGGGACGACATGAGGTTTAGCTCGAGAGGGTGAGCCCTAGTCCCATATCCTAATACTCAGCTCGAGAGAGTGAGTGAGGTAAGGCGTAGGCTGGCCTTCATGCGGTAAATGGGTGTCCGAGAGGAACACATTTGAAATGGGGTAAGTTGCCCGAGAGGGAACTTATTTCCATCTAAAGATTAGCCTAGTCACTATTTTCTTGCAAATTTCCTATTGTAAGCTTGTATCCAACTATTTATCTCAACTTGTATTGCGGTCACACCCCAATAACTCTTCTCCATACTTGATTTCTTTGTTATTGTTGTTGTTTTTGCTATACTTGTGACAGAACCCCCAAATTGTTATTTGACACTTTTATGTCCCCCCTTTAATTTATAATATTTTTAATCGTTAATGTCTTTAGCTACGACTAGTTAGAACTAAATTTTAGCTTTCTATTAATTCTCAAAACCACTCCCTTGGGAGACGACCCCAACCCTTGGTTGGGTTACTATACTATTGCACGATTCGTAAACACTCATACTGGAAGTTGTGTCGTTGATTAAGAAATTGAAACATCAAATTGGCGCCGCTGTCGGGGAGTGGTGTTACTTGAGAATCCTTAGTTAAGTAGAATTTTTGATTCTTCCTAGTTTTAGTTTTACTAATCTAAATTGTAGTTTTGTTTTGCTAGCTTGAATATCAGAGCAGGAACTAAGTATGGAAAATCATTATGGATATCACACGGATCATCACCTTCTGAAACTATTGAACCTCCGGGATAACCTACTGACATTTAAACAGGTAGGGGATGAAACAATTCAGGAAATGTGGATAAAGTTTCAATTGGTGCTGCAACCATGCCCATCTCACGGGATGACGGACAAGGGGCTACTGGAGTGCTTCTACTGGAGTCTTGGACCTGAGAATAAAAGTATAGCTGATCAACTTTGCAAGGGCGGTATGCTACACCAGCCCTATGAAGTTGCAGAAAAACTCCTCGATGGCATGGTAGAAGCCAACAAAGAAGCAAAAAGGAAGCAAGAGTGGAACACACTAGTCACCCAGTTGGATGTTCTATCCACCCGAGTCATGGAATTAGAAGTACAAGCCATGGGAAAAGAAAAGCGCTCCTCCCTTCAAGAGTGTAAACATGGGAAGAAGCAGAGAGGTGTGCAGGATGATGAAGCTTTGTCACTCATTCAACAAAAAACTGAGGCACATGAGAAGATGTTGAATGAAAAGAAGGAGAACATCGAAATGCTAAATGAAGCATCAACCTCTCCCACCATGACTATTCAGCTCAGGATGCTTAAATTGGCCATTTGATATCAGGTCATTACCCACCATTCACTGAGGACTCGCCTGACTACAACATATGTGACTCTGAAAATGAAGAATAGTTACTGACTTGCGTCGTGCTGTGACGTTAACTAAGGCACTGTTTAGGAGGCAACCCAAAACCCCTTTATATTTTATATTTATGTATTGGTAAAATAATGATGTGTTGTGGTATAGGTTAAAATGTGAGAAGTGCTCGAAAAGTGCAAGGTGACAAGCAACAGATCCAATTGGCGAGTTGCCGAAGAAGTCGGTGAACTCGACCTTAACCGCCATTTTACTCCAATCATCTCCAAAAGTGAAGCCTGTAAAACTCGGCGAGAATGAGAACTTATTGGCGCATCACCGACTCTGTTGGCGATCTCGTTGGCGACCACCGTTTGAACTCCCAGGTTTACTGGAAAGTTCTATAAAACTCAGTGAAAGAGATTGCTTGGCGAGACGCCAACTAATCCGGCAATTCAGACTGATATCACCGAGTACGCAGGAATTAGACGACACTCGAGTAAAGCTAAAACAAGGCGGTTGTGAAGCATTCAAGAAAGTGGGTTGAAAATAGGCATGTTGGGTTGTCTAGCGATGCTGTGGAGAGCTTGCTGAATCACTCAACGACTCGCCTAACGTCCCCACCTTGCTTTCTTTTTAATGCTTAATTTTTGGAAGGTCTGCACCCAAAGTCGCAGAAGAACTATGCCGCCCTGACAGATGGAGAAACCGCACAACCAGGATCACTTCTTTACCTCCCTATTTGTCTCATTTATTTTTATTTTTGAGTACTTCTAATTGCATTTTAAGACAAATTGCTTCCATTCGTGGTGGGGTGAGGCCCACCTTTGTGTGCTATTGATGTTCGTGTTTTGTGTATATTTTTGTTGTTCTGTTTTTAATTGTGTTATATATTGCCTTTCGTGGATGTTTGAGGTCATGGCTCCTCTTTTTGATTTTTATTGATGCAAATTTTGACCTTTTTTTAAAGAAAATTTTCACCACCGCTTGTGTTGAAAGTGGTTGTTCTTTTGCAAAATTTAAGTCTCGATTCCGATCAATACTGATGACTTGAATAGTGCTTTCAATCGAACAAACATGAATATGCGGCAACAACGAGACCATATGAAGTTGCATAGACAATCTTTGCATCTTGTTGTGATTAGCCATTTATCGAATTGATTCTCTTGTAATGACCGTTGCACACTAGCGAAAGTGTGTAGTCTTGTTTGACTTAAGTGTTGATGCCTTGTGTGATTAGCTTACTTTGAACTATGCATGAATAAACCTAAAATTTTCCCCGTTAGTCTGATTGATTTAGAAAGGTGTACTCTTGAGATGATCTTAGGCAACTTGAAAGAGTGTGAGCCAAATTTGACATGTACCTCTGTTGTGGCCTACTCGTGAGCGTGTGAAACTCTTTTGAACACCCCTTGAGCCTTACCTTTATTTGGAAGAAACTTGATGAACCCTAGACCTTACTTGACCCACTACCTATAATCCTCTTGATTTGTGGTTTAGTGAATAGCCAAAGCCTAAGTTGGGGGTGTGGTGAAAAGGAAAAGGAGAAGTCAAGAAGTGCAAGAAAAAGCAAAACAAAATGGAAACCTTTGTAAAAAAAATAAAATATTTTTTTTGGAATAAAAGTGCAAAAGGAATTGGGTTTCCAAGCAATACGTGGAGAGTGAATAAAAGGATGACTTAGAAGCACTAGAAGAAAAAGTGATAAGGGAAAGGAAAAGGACATTTTCAGAACACCACATCTCATGAGGATGAAGAAGTCACTGAGCCTAAACGACCATACCTATGTACTTAGCCGCATTACAAGCCTTGAAAAGACCTTTTTGATCTCGAGTATGCCGAACCGAAAGTCGATTGGAAAATAAGGGAAAACCTATGGGGGAAAACCTATGGGTGAAAACATGCATTGTGTTCCTCTTTTTGAGTGTGAGCGTTGCAACTGATTCCTGGTCTTAAATTGATTAACTTCTATGTGTGAATATGGAATCATTCTTTGTGTGAGGGCATTTAGATACTTTTGTTGAGCTTGAACTTGCATAAGTAGAAAGTATTGTGAGCATGAGAATCGTTGGTAATGGTGTGTCACAACTTGAATCTTTGAGTACACAGTTGAATCTTCGCATAAGTAGTTTTAAATCTTGTTGTGTACATTCATGATTGAGTCTTGTGTAGCACTGTTTGAGACACCCTTTTTGAACAACTGAACTTGAGTTTGCTTGAGGACAAGCAAAAATTTAAGTTGGGGGTGTTGATGAGTCCACAAATTGGACTCATTTAGGGCTATATTTTAATAGAAATTGTGTCCTCAAATGCTTATTTTTTCTCAATATCTGATGAAATAAATTTTAGGTATTTGAAGTTTGAAGGAAAGCATGGACACTACTTCGCAAAAAGGAACGAAAAGGCTGAAAAGAACAAGAAAATGAAGGCCTGAGGATCGCCAAGTTCACTTGGCGAATCGCCGAAGGGTCTCAGTTCACCTTTTCTTCCAGTGTGCTAAGTCCTGAAGGAAAGGATCAAGTCGGTGGAAAAAGAGAGCAGTCGGTGCATCGCTGAGAAGTTCTGCTAAGAAGTACTAAGTCGCCCAATGACCTAGAGCAAGACGATGCCGAAGGATGGTGCAAGATGGCGATGAACTACACCAAAGGGCGAATCACCGAGTTAATCGGTGATTCCGACTAATGTCGTCGAGTGATCCGCCGCAGCACATATTTTTGAAAACTATAAATACTCGTTGAGAGTTATAGCTTAGTAATATATTTTAGAATCACATTTTTAGTATCAACTTTAGAACAATATAATTATAGTACTTTTATTTTACTGTTTGAAGACTTGAAGAAGAAAAGGGTTTCATCTCTTCCAATTTGGAAGTGGGTCTCATGGATTCTTCTTTCTTTGGTCAAATCAAGACTTATTTCTCTATATGAAACGACCCCAAAATGCCCGAAAATGTGCTTCGGAAACACCTATAATTGTAATTTCCATATATCTCAAAATCCGTGCATGATTTCAGAAATTCGACTTCATGTTCTTATTCGTGGGGTCAAATTGAGTGGAAAATGGGTCTAACCCGAATTTTCGAGCAACCGTATCAAAATTTGAAAAT
>JAJOOS010009202.1:0-18140 GCA_029582725.1 Solanum chiquidenum
ATAAAATATAATTATAATAAAATAAGAAATATTTTAATTTTTAATTTTTTCTTGAATTGAAGTAAGATAAACATTTGCTAATTTAAAAAATATTATTAGAAATAGAATATGTTGAAAAGAAAATAAATAATATATTTATTTGAAAAAATGATATTTTTTTACCCAAAATAACAATAAGGGCATTTTTGGACCAAAGTATTGACGGAAAGGGCATTTTTGGACCAATCTACAACGGAGGGCATTTTTGTTCCTTTCGCATAGTTTAAGGGCATTTTTGACCCTTTTCCCTTTAATATATATTTAAGAATGATAATAGTGAAAAATGATAAATATTTTATAAAATTAATCGAGATGCACAAAAATTTAAAATGCATATCACAATTATAAAAAAACAAAAGAACATGAGTTAGTGGTTTAGGAGGAGTTACGGCAACTTGGATTTCCACCAAACTCGACACTCCTCGAGTAATTCAACCATTTTCTTAACTTCATAATCATGACAAAATAATACAATTTTAATATTAATACTTTAATATAAAAAATGTAATATTGTCGAGTTATAACTTATAAATGGAGGATAGTTAATCTTATCCTATCGACATTTTATAAAATCGTTTGTTATTTCACATTAATTATTAGGCACCATGAGAATTGAAGGGGATGATGAAGTTTACAAATTTGTTTGCTATTTCACATTAATTATTAGCACACAACAATACAAAGAAGAATACGTAGCTCGATCCATTCCATATTTATAGATCCATAAAGGGCAAAAAATATATTTGGATTATTCGAAAAAAATTAAATATAGGCCCTCGTTTATTTATTTGGTTAAAAATATTTCTCAGTCCACCTTTTTGGCCCACTTTTACCATTAAAATTAATAGAATAATAATAATAATGTTATTAATGTTATTTATTACGTGACGTCTTTCTATTGGATAAAATTAAATTTCCAACAAAAAAATGATGAGTTGGAGATTTAATTCGATCCAGCTTGACTCTAATATTTAATTTAGCCCTTTTAACTTTCAATTGTCTTTTAATTTGTTGGTAGAAATGAGAATAACACTAATTAAATAGCTTATAAGATATGCATCATAACAAAATACAAAGTCATGACGTGACCAGATGATCCTTCTCCAGATCGAGTTACGCATTATATTACTATAAAGCATGTCGAAATATTATATTTTGATATGTTTTATTTGAGTCGATGTCTATCAGCAACTGTCTTTCTATTTTTTCAAGGTTGAGGTTATTAGCCAGATTGTGTACACACCATTGATCCTTCCTAAATTCCACTACGTACACTGGGTGTACATGTGTTGTTGTTGTAACATGTCCAAATGTTTTAATTCTAGCAAATTATGCAATAATTTATTTCACATGAATGTATAATTTCTTTACGACTCTATATCATATATAAAACATGCTTCATGTGAATACACAACACAAAAAAAATGTGATAAAGAGCTTGTTTGGATTGACTTATTTTAAGTATTTTTAAGTCAAAATAGTTTTTGAACGCTTTTGGTATGTTTAGTAAATTAAAATTGTGTTTATAAGTGCTTAGTTTTAAGCTAAAAACAGTACGTAAAAATAATTCAAAAATCAAAAATTAAAAATTTTAACTTATAAGTCAAAAGTCAATCCACACCAACTGCAAATCCTGATATTTCTTTCAAAGATATATAAAAGGTGGCAGAGTTGATGATATCTTTATGTTATTATGTATATTCAATTCTTTCAACAACCAAGAAAGAGAAATTATTATCCAAACATATATCAAGTGAAAATATCCCAAATTTAAAGGGGTTAATCATGATACTTTTAAAATGTCCAAAAGGTGGAACTCAAACCCTACTACTTCATATCATACAATGCACCTCAAACAAACATAAATATCAATCCTCATATGACATATGGATATTTAATTTGAAGTTAAAGATAATATATATACTTCTTTTTTTCCTATATAGAAACGTATGCGTGTGCCCTTAATAACAGTTAGCCGTCTTTTAATGATACCACCATAGTCAACTTGTGTCCTTGTACACACATTGACTTCTAATCTTCTATCGACTCATCACAATCGGAAACGGATTCAGAATGGATTCTCTAGGGTATATTCAGACTATTTTAGGTGAAGTTATGTTAAGTCGATAAGGTATATTTGAACTTGAGGTTTGTGAAACATGAAGCGTGAAACATATTATATCACTTGAATTATTCTTTAAATCGAACTTTTGAATTCAGATTAAATTCTTTGTTTCTAGTTGAAATAATAGATAAAAGTATATAACAAACATCTATTTGCAAAAATATTTCATTATCTACATATAAACATTGATTTATATCTGAATTCATGTGCGCTAAATACAATCATTTCCTACTCAAACATATTACTATAAAAATTACACTTATTCTGAACTCACCTAACATGTATACCGTCCGATCTTATTAATTAGTATGTTTTATATTTTCAGCATATATAGGGCAACCAATTTTATTTTGACTTGTTAGTAGTCATATTTATCACCTACTTTTGTAGGCTTTTCATATAGAAAGTTTGAATGTGGAGTTTGTACGTTAAAACGTGGTATCTTTGTGTCACTTATTTCATCCACAAAATATGTTATATTTTTCATGGAGGTGAAGGGACACAATGCCTACCAAGATATTTTTAAAATTATTGAAGGGGTGACTAATCTTATGTACCTAATACTGACAAGTCTTTTTTTTCTTTCTATATATATACAACTGAAGTTATATGCATGATCAACCAATCATGCACAACAAGTCTTTTGTGTCTAACTATTTTTACAACCATTTCTGCAAAATGAGATTGATGAAAATCATGACAATAATCTGAACTTGGAATTCAGAGAAAATAAAAAATATTACTTTCTCCGTTCACTTTTACTTATAACGCCACAACAAACAGAAAATTTAATTAGCTAATGATAAATACGGGTATTTATAACTATCACTCTATATAAATGTTGCTAAAGGGTTTAGCGACGTTAGCTGCAATGACATTAATTAACCAAATTGTTCTAAATGTTTATGCGCAATAAATATTACCATTAAAAGAAAAATCTATTGTCACTAGATGTCTCTTTTGCTATAATATTATACTCCCTTCAATTCGTTCATTTTTACTTGATCCTTTTAGACTTTGCACGTCTCTTATAAAGACACAATGATTGATATGACAATTCAATCATAATGTTCATATTAATTGATGTTAGTACTTAGGTCTTGAAAAATGATGATTTGAGAATAAGTAGTTAATGATAAGGGTAAAAACATGAAAGAAAAAAATGGTATTTTTTTATTTGTTAAAGTGACAAGTAAAAATAAAATTCTATTTTTGAAATAGTGGACAAATAAAAGTGAACAGAGAATAAAAATATATTTTCATTTTACTTGTCACTTTTAACATATCAAGAGAAAAATAGAATATTTTTATTTTTTATCCTCAATATTTATTACTTATTCTCTAAGTCATTCCAAAATCTTATATATTATTCATAAATTTTGAAATTTGTTTTAGTGAAAATTATGTTTGCGTCGGTTAATACATAAAGCTAGCCTCACAAGACTGTTATCCTGATAAATAATTTTTAAAAAAAAACTCACAGATTTTGATACATGGTTTTCTTACATTAATTTGGCATAACTTAAGCAACTGTGAAGAATGAAATATCAACAAATGATTTTAAGAGAAAGTAAAATTGATTCCAAAACAAAAAAAAACTTGGAATTTGTTGGATCTTTACAAAAGCAATTAGTCAAAAAGAGAAAGTATAATAATTCAAGAAAGTGGTTGATTATAAAAGTAATTAGCTAGCAATTTTGTGAGACGTGTTATAGCATTATCCTTTGAAATTGTTATATAGTATATACCTATTTAGAATTGAACATAGAATCATATTCTAAACCTATAGTAATATTACACTTTTTAAAACATTAGAAAATGATGAAATATAGAACGGACTATATACTATATCTTTATGATTGACCATTCCAACAAATAACAAATAAGGAAAAAAGACGTGAAATCGTTTTAGATTTGCCACAAAGGGATATAGGAAGTAAATACTCCCTCCTTTGTTTCAATGTATTTGACACACTTTTTTTTTTATTTAAAAATCGTCCAAAAAAAATGATCACTTTTCCATAATTAGAGCGGTTCAACTTTAAAGTTCGTCTTTTTATCCTTACGCTTTGTGTCAATAATCAAATAATGTCACATAAATTGAGATAGATGAATTATCATAGTTGTGACCGAATCTTGACTACGCATGTCAATGAAGCTAGAAACCTATAAAATAGACTATGGAATAGTAGATAGCAGATAAAGAAAAAGTTAATCAATATTTGTTTCGAATACCACCATGCATTATTATAAAATAAAATATTTTTAGTTCTTTCTTTCCCTGGTGCTCCACAAAAATGTTATCCGGAAAAATTATTGAATAGCCTTAAATTTCAATTGATACTTATATATATTTATACATTTATTATTAGTTGAGCACTATATGAAAAATCAATTCTAAATAATTGTTGTAGTTGTAAAAAGTTCGTTCTGACAAACAATACACACAGGGGTAGTCTGGTCCACTCCTGCTAATTATGTGGAGAGTAAGTATACTTATCAAGGATTAATTATTAAACACATATTATTAATAATATAGTACTGATATAACTAATACCAATTATTAAGTTATAAAACCCCAACCAAACATAGTACTAAAATAACTAATACCAATTATTAAGTTATAAAACCCCAACCAAACATAGTACTAAATTATTGGATGTGTTTTTCCTAATCCACCAACAAAACTATAACCCATGAAGTACAAATTTCTAAAAACAATTTTATAAAACTACCTTGCAAAAATACTCAAAATATATGGAAATAAAAAACAATTATTCCAAATGAAAAATGCATGTATTCTTGTTAGGGAAATAACAAAACAGAACTTAAATGAATAAAGTAGGTATATTCCATGCTTCTTATAAGACTGGAAGTAGGAATTTTATGAAAGAAAAGTTGGTTAAAGAGGTAAGTTATTCGTGTATTAAAATTAATATAACTAATATAATGTTTCGTTTGGTGGTATTTTAGTTGCTTTAAATAAAATTCAGCATATTAAATACGGGATTTGGTTAATTATCAGTTTATAATTCTATGTAGTTAATATAAATGTTAAGTTATGGACTACGAAGGAATTTATGTATTATTTTATGCAAACTATATAGAATATTAACAAATACCTGAATAATATAAGCCTAGTTACGTAACTAAATCTTGCATTACTCCTGGCATATCTCTAACCAAAACCTCCTTCAATTCGTTTGTAGTTAAATGACATGCATCACACAGATTTATTACATATAAATTGTCAAAATGAATAACAATTACATATAAGTTAAATTATGCATAAGGAAATTTATGAATTATTTTATGCGAAATAAAAGAAGAAATAATTATTATCCACGAAACACCCCTAAATGATTGAAATTTGACGAAGTAATAATATTTCTTTATTGAATTCTAATTTGGAGACTGAAGACTTTTAGTAGTAAAAACTTTCTTTTTCGTAAAATAAAATATGTTGAACCTTGAACATTCAAAGTAATAGTTTTTTTTTTTTTTTTATCATATTTTTGGCGGTAGGCTTTGCGGGAAATTATGGGAATTGGGATCAAATACCACGTCCGTTCTTGAATTAATGACTTTCAACCCCTTAACATTCATTTTTTCAAAAAATTTATGCTGATTAAATTTAAAAAATTTAATGATCAAATTAGTTAATCAGTTATTGCTTAATAGCAATTTATGCTAATTAGTGTTATTCTTCTAGACCAGGATTTGGTAGTCATTTTTAGAGCTACTGTTTAAATATAACCAACGTTTAATTACAACATATTTAAAATATAATTACAACTTAAAAAGAGGTGAAGAGACGCCTTTTAAGTTCAATTTTGACAATTCAAATTCACCGTCACAATTGATGTAGTCTTGAGTTTGAGCTCTGGATATGAAAAAATTCTTAATATGAAGTGCTTCCTTCCGAATAGAATTCACATGACACGAATTCAAAATAATCAAATTCTAATATAAATATCAAACACCGAATAAAAAATTATTTTCATCTTTTTTCAATATAGACTCACTAAAACTCAACAATAATGTTCTTAGAAGATATCCCGGAAATTCCTGTAGTTATGCATTCAAAAGTCTTCAAATGTATGTAATAATTAAATAAAATAATCAAATTAAGGAAGATATTTTAGCAAAAAAATGTTGATTATACATACATCAAAATTGGGTCAAGTCACAAATCAGCATGGCCAAACTTTTTCTCGAATCCCTATATGTCAACTGGACACTTGGCAAAATCTAAACATAAAAACAATTTATATAATAATTTACTAAGATATCATAAAAGATATGAAGTCTCATAACGTAATATATAGATTACATACGATTCTCAAGGCGGGTACTCTCTGTATATATACCTTTGGTGGTCGTTTGGTACGGGATAAGGAATAATCAATAATCTCAAAATAAAATATAAAATTATTCTATTCTACGTTTGATTAGACATAATGATCAATTTTTAGAATTATTTGTTTCATCATAAAATTAAAATGAATTTTTCGATATAAATTGTATGATAACTAATCTCATGAAATATCATAATTCATAAAAATATCTTTGTTTATATCATTTTCCATATCAAATTATCCTTTAAAGTTCAAAATAATTAGTGTCGATTGAGAAACATTAATGTATAAGAGAAATCTTAGCAACATATATAGTAATAAAAATATATAACTAAACTAAAGTGTATACGACTCTCTGAAAGATCTAATGATTATAACCTACTAAAGATCATAAAATGGAATTATTTACAAATTAATTTTATTCTTTATTTGTTTAATTATGTTTAAAAGGCTAAGAAGATTATGAGTATAATTATACTATATTTTTCTTCGCATCTCAAATTATCTGTTGTGTTTCTGTTTAACATGTTTTTAAAGTAAATATAAATTAGGAAATATTTCAAATTATTTTAATCTCTTAATAAATAGTCTATCTTCATTAAATGTTTATTTTATTGAAGCATTTATAATATTTAAAAATAATACTATCAGGATAAAAGGACAAATATAGTTAATTTTGCCATGCATCTATAAAACGATAAATATTATTTTTATTACGAAAGATAATTTAAATGGGATATAGTTGTTAATACGATATCCCTTACAGAGAAGTAGAAATGACGCAAGTAGTATGAAGCATTCCTTTTATGGAAAATGATTTAAATTAAATTAAATAAAGATAGAGACAAATAAAATGGTTTATTTCTTTAGTTATAGGTCAACAGTCGGTCTTTTATTTAGTTTGATAAATTTTAATTTTACTTTTTGTGATATGACAAGCACAATAAACAATTATATAAATTTGATTTTAGTTAACAAATAAGTACTTTTAACTTTGAAAATATACATATAGATAATTTATTTAGCCTTCATTGACAATTAAATACTTCAATTTACTCTTATTGTGTCTTGCGGACACTCAATACTGATGTAACACATAGATTTTAGTGATGTTTATATAATAATTTTTGCAAATTAGAGTCTATAACTGACACAGTAAAAATAAATTAAGATGTCTAGATGTGCATACTAAAACTCGAAGTGTTTACTTGAGAATTAAGACTAATTTGAGTGTTTGATTATGATAATACTTGTGAATAATCGCAATTTTTTTAAAGTATTAACTATTCTCTATTAGATACTGAATCATGCGTTATTATGAGGTCTCATATTCAAACTCTATCAGAAATAAAAACATTTAGGCAATTTCTTCTTATTAGGTTTTAGTCTCGGTAAACAGGGTTGTCTTATACATATCGATGGAGAGAAATATCTCATAAATTAGTTGAGACGTGCACAAACTAGTCTGAAAACTATACTTTTAAAAAAATCAAAAGTAATCTAAACATAATAAATTCTTACATGAAGGGATAAAAAACATACATTTTTAACTTAATCGTAAGGTTTAAAATTAAAATTTTCTCATAATTAAGAGACCAAAAATTATTATCATCCCTTTAGTCTTTACGTATTCATTGAAAATTTCTTTTTATGTCAAAGTTGGATTGCATTAGATGTTATTTTCAAAAGTTATAATTCCCTGTTTTGGTAAAAATCTTTAAAATTGAATATATGATTCAATCATCGTACAAATTGTACGGATAGCCATGTTCCTCTTCTTTATTTTCCTTCTTCCCACTTTGCCCTTCTCTCTCCCAACATAGCCATAAAAAAAACCTCTCACCTCTTTCATGATCACTAAACTCTCGTCGAGCCTGTTTGAATGAACTTTCGACTTATACATCAATTTTTAAAATTATTTAAAATAAGTTAATTCATACACTTTTCGTCTTCAAGTCCAGGTGAACCAACTTACTTCATGTTTGTAGAAAAGGAAGAGAATATACGTATGATTTATTAGTATATATTTATAGAATAGAAAAATTATTTCTGATAGATCTTCGACCTCGACTTTGTCCTTTCGTCACCTAGAGTTCACATAATAAAATTTTGAAAATGCCGTCTTCTCCCACATGTTCTCAACATAAACAGAGCGACACGTGCCATACACTCTCTATTTTCCTCCCGTTTGTCGTTTGATATTTTACTTTTCCATTTTCTCTTTCTCTTCTGTTTCAAATTTTTTTTTTGTCTCTTTTTTCTTCATCTTCCGTTTAGTTTAAAATAGCATGAGCTGGAGGTGGAGATTCCGTGTGTGGGATTTGAGCTGTAAATGTAAACAACCCCCTACCCCCCAACCACCCCCCTACCCCCATGTATTTACCTATATATATACATACACTTGGTTTCATCTTCTTCACAAGTTGTGTAACATTTTTGGTGTTTTTATATACAACAAAAGAGAGATATGGAGTTTGTGTCTATGTTTTGCTTGTTTTCTTTCATTTCTTGCTTAATTCTACTTCTTCATTATGTGTTTAAGCTCTTTGATTTTGGTGTTAAGAAGTTACCTCTTCCTCCTGGTGCTTTGGGTTGGCCTTATATTGGTGAAACTTTTCAGCTTTACTCACAAAACCCCAGTATCTTCTTTGCTTCTAAAGTCAAGAAGTTAGTAGCAAAACTACTCAATTTTCTTGATTTTCTTCTTGGTTTTCTTGATCTTGAGTTGCTAATGAGCAATGGGTGTTTTTTTTTTTTTTTTTTGTTTTGGAAAAAAACAGGTATGGTTCAATTTTCAAGACTCATATATTGGGATGTCCATGTGTGATGGTATCAAGCCCAGAAGCAGCAAAACTAGTTTTGGTGACAAAAGCTCATCTTTTTAAGCCTACATTTCCTGCTAGTAAAGAGAGGATGTTGGGTAAACAAGCCATTTTTTTTCATCAAGGAGAATATCATGCTAAGCTGAGGAGGCTAGTTCTTCGTGCTTTCAAGCCCGAAGCCATCAAAAACATCGTACCAGACATCGAGTCCATCGCCATAACCTCACTTGAATCTATGCAAGGAAGATTAATCAACACTTACCAAGAAATGAAAACAGTACGTTTTTCCCCTGTTTTCCCTCTGTTTTCCCCCTGTTTTCCCCTGTTTTTCTCAATTTGGCAACATTTTTGCAGTACACATACAACGTTGCATTGCTTTCAATATTTGGCAAAGATGAAATGCTGTATAGGGAGGATCTAAAGAGGTGTTATTACGTGCTCGAAACGGGGTACAATTCAATGCCAATCAATCTCCCAGGAACACTTTTTTACAAATCAATGAAAGCTCGAAAAGAGCTAGCAAAGATCTTAGCTAAAATCATCACAATTAGGAGAGAAACAAATCAAAATCATACAGATTTATTAGGATCTTTTATGGGAGATCAAGAAGATCTTACAGATGAACAAATTGCAGATAACATAATTGGTGTCATATTTGCTGCTAGAGACACTACAGCTAGTGTCCTTACATGGATCCTTAAATACCTTGGTGAAAATCCTAGTGTCCTACAAGCTGTCACAGTAAGTCTCTATATCCTACTACCATTTTCCTCATTCAGGATTTGAACTTTATAGATTCTGACTCGAGTTTTTTTCGTTCTTGTGTTTGTAGGAAGAGCAAGAGGGGATAATCAGACAAGGGAAAGTGTTGAGTTGGGCAGACACAAAGAAAATGCCTATGACTACAAGAGTGATCCAAGAGACACTTAGAGCTGCTTCAATCTTATCTTTTACATTCAGAGAAGCTGTTGAGGATGTTGAGTTTGAAGGTCAGCTTTCACCCTTAATATTTTCATTGTGTAATAAATTTTATAATATAGTTTGGATAAATTTTATCAGATCGAAATTTATCGAGTTACATGGACAACAAAATCTATGTCACAACGCGTATTCTTGAATTATCTGAATCAAAATAATTGAAGTTTAGGTACTTCATAAATTTACAAGGGTCACGATTTATTCTCTTAATTTTAATACTCACTAATAAAATTATCTTCTTGATTTATTTCAGGATATCTAATACCAAAAGGATGGAAAGTATTACCACTGTTTAGAAACATTCACCACAGCCCTGATAATTTTTCTGAACCAGAGAAGTTTGATCCTTCAAGATTTGAGGTAAATATCAGAAAGTATAAATTTTAGTAGTAATTAATTTACATTTTTTATAATATCCTATGGATACTGAGAAAAATCTTTTATTTTTATGTTATGTGATGGTGCCAGGTTACTCCAAAACCCAATACTTTCATGCCATTTGGCAATGGGACCCACTCATGTCCAGGCAATGAGTTAGCCAAGCTTGAGATTTTGATCCTTGTACATCATCTGACCACAAAATACAGGTTAGTAATAAAGTTATCGATATTTAAAGTTTATGAATTCTAAATTTCAAGATAAATATATTGTTTGAGTTAAGTACTTAGTATCAGACTAATCCTAATAAGTTCTAAATCCATTAGAGTAGACTAAATCTACGATTAGCATTCTAGCTTCGCCCCTTAATAATCTATAGTTATAACTTATTACTAAAATTGAAGTTCCTAAAAATAGAAATGTTTCAAGTGTTACTCATCTCATAATATTTTGTTCCATTTCCTCTATGTTTGGCAGGTGGTCTATGATGGGCCCACAAAATGGAATTCAGTATGGACCCTTTGCTCTTCCCCAAAATGGCCTGCCCATTATGCTCTCCCACAAGACATCATCATAAAATAAAAATAAAATAAACAAAACATTGAATTGTGAGAAAATCTCTTCAATTCCATCAACTAGAGATTTTCCCTCACAACTTGGAGGAAAATATATGAAACAAATTTCCTTCTTCATGAGGAAAGTTAAGAAGGGTCCAAGAAATATACTATAGTTTCGAACCGTGTGTCACTGACCTTCAGAAATTTTTCGATTACTAAAGGGAAAGGAGAAATTCAATCACAGAGAAAAGAAAATTTTGTATATATATATTATATATTAATTTATCTAACTTAAGAAAAGAAAGGAGTTAATGTAAACAGGGATTTGTTTTTGTTTTTGTTTTTTTTTCCTATTTTTTCTTGCTATGTAATTTTTTAGAATTTATTTGTGGCATGTAAAAAGTCCGCAAGGCAATTAATGAAAAGTCTGATTTTCATTTTTCTGCAAGCAACCTAATAATAGTTGACAATATTATTTATTTTTGTTGTTTATTTAGTTTGCTCTGAGATTCATTCAGTTATTAGATTTATACATTCGTTCTTATCCCTCCCTCTGCCAATTGCCGCTCCTCCCCCCCTTTAATATAAAAAATATCGACCCGAATCATTCGATCATTTAATTTACAAAATATACGTATATCATATATTTTATGTTGGGTATATTTCATATATATTTCGATCATGTTAATAATGTATATGTTGTATATATTTTGATCATGTTGATAAATAAGCTGAACGGACAATATAATATTTGTATCTATTATTACTTAAAATAATATAGAAGCTTAAGTCATATGAATGTACTACGTGTATATTTGTGAGCTGCAAGTTATTAAGAAAATTTTCAAAATTATTTAAAAAGAAAAAAGAGTATTTATTTATTTGTTCTATTATTCATGGATATCTGTGAAAGGAAAATTGTTCACAATCTCTGCCAATTGATTATGTTTCATGAAAGTTATATACAAGTTGTTAGACTTACTTACACAAGTTCAGTACTGTCAACTGTTACATTTATTTTGTCATTCACAAAGATGATATTTTTTTTATAATGATTTTCGAGACCAATAAATAAGGGTTTAAAACCTCCACATGCTTGATTCATGATGAGAAAAATTAAGTGGTCGTTTAGATATAAAAATTATAAAAAATATTTTTAAATTAAATAATACTTGAAAATTGGAGTTCTGTTTGAACATGAATATCAATTAAAATTATTTTAAAGATTTTGAGAATGATATTTAATTATGAAAACAATTTTTTAAAGTTTTTCAAATTCCAATTTCTTTTTTTAATTTTAGAAAATTATAACAATTCATGACCAAATGGATACTAAGTGCCCGTGTGACCATGCGATATGAAATCAAGAAGTGAATATGAAGTTGAAGATTTGTTTAGACATGTGATTTGAACTTTTAATGTTGTATGTTTTCTCATAAACATAAAAATCTCATAAGTTGTAAAACTATTAAAATTGTCCCAATTCTTTATACAATCTTATCAAATAAGCACAAGTTTATAAAATCGCATAATATACTATCACAAAGGTATTCTTAAAAAGTACAATATTTATTGATCAATCTTTAATTCAATACAAAAATAAAATTAAACACAATTAGTTATGATATACTACTCTTTAACATAATCCTTCCTCATAGTATACATGGATAGTTTCTCACGTTGAACTTGCATTTCTCGTTCATATGACTAAGAATTGTTGGTCAATTTGGTTGGTAAATATATTTGATAAAAACTAATGAATTTGGTGAATATAAATGGTAAAATAGAATATAACTTTGTAAGTGGTGTAATTTATCTCTTAGAAAATATAAAAATTCAATAAATAAAGGGCAATTATGGAAAAAAATAATTTAAATATCCATCTTGAACTTCAAACAATTCATTTATTTTAAACAATGAAAAAACCCTCAAAAATTCAGTTAATATGAAATAAAGAGAATATATTTTCATTGAGTATATGAATATGTCTACACTAAGAATTACTTGAATTTGTTAGAATGGAAATTAATAATCCCAATACAACTTATACACACAAAGTCCTCTATAATTTTCAAATCAATTTATTATAAAAATGCACTATTTGTTTAACCTAGAGGTATTTTTAACGAACTTTATGCTATACATGACTTAAATCTTTAATTTGTCCCACTGATTAATTATACAGGACTTTCATAGGTACATTATTAATCTATTAAATCCTCTATAATTTCGAAATGTATTCTTTAACTACAGAATAAGGGTTTATATACAAACCTGTCACCGCTGAGAATTGTTGAGTTAGATTATCTTGAATTCTAATTTTGAAAATGAAGAAAACTTTAATAGGAAATTCTTTTCATTTAATAAACTTTATATAATGTGAATTCAGATTAGTCAGAATTTAAAATGAATATTAAATATGAGGCAAAAAAGATGAAGACATATTAGTTTTTTTGGTTTCTCGATTCGTATTTGATATTATATTAGAGTTCGACTAAATTTGAATTTGCTCATTGTAAGACTCTTAAAGGCGGCACTCCTAATATAGAATTTTTCTCATTTTCAACTTTCGATTAAAAACAGAAAGATCCTAATCATCCCACCATAATCTATGCGGACAGAGATCATGGTTGAAACACCATAATAAAATCCCAAAGATAATTATAGAAGTAGGTTTTGTGTGGTTTGCACGTGGCATTATTCATCACCATAAATCCATTATATTTATTTCTTTTGACTTTTGATGAATCAATATATTGCTTAACATTATTGTAGCTGACTTTTGGGGCATTTAATTAGTTTTTATGAACGTAGGGAAAACTTGCCTCCTCCTTTTATATCCATTGTTTTGGAATTTAAGCTGAAAAATCATGTGATTCATAATTTTTCTCATATTAATTTTTTATTATTATTTTCTAACTATTCCCTGCAAAACCATATAAACTTTTAAGAAATTTAAATTGAAGAATTCTTTTTTAAAAAATTGGAAATTTTAATTTAGATTTGTTTATAACCAAGTGTATAACCTATATGTAGCTAGTCGATAAACACTTAAATTAATATATTAAGCTAATAATTCAGCCCAAAAAAAATACTTAAAAATTAATTTGATCAGCTTTTAAGCTAATTCAAATTAGTATCATATGTTTTTTTTTTTTTTAAAATAAATTATATTGTATTAAGAATAATCTCTTAAACACTTTTTATAGGGTGTAAGCAAAGAGCTGTACACGCATCCATCATCGTTTTTTTTTTAATGAAAATTCTTAATTAAAGATTAAGCCTAATTTCCTTGAATATATATTTATTTATTTTTAAAACATGGTTTCACCATCAAGATTGTCAATCATAATGGAAATGTCAACGGCAATTTTATTTTATAAAGAAAATAATAAAAGAGATGAATGAAGTGTTCAATTCCTAATATTCCAAGTGTCCTACTTCAATCATCATCAATTTAATCTGTTCTTAGTATAAACTGATCTTTATCTATTAGTTTGTCAACGCCAAAAATTCAAAATTACTACTCCTTTCGTCTCAAATTAGATATCGTATTTTTTTAAAATTATTTTAAAATTATTTCTCCTTTTAAAAGTTTGAAAAAGAATTATCACACTATAGTTACTCTTTTTGAAGACTACAAACAACTCAGGTATGAAACACTTGTAATTATTTATGTCCATTTTTACTTGTTTATATAAAATAGATGTCCACTTTTACTTTTCTATTTTAAAAAATGAAGGAATAATTTATCAATTAGTTCGTAATTTATGTATATCCCAAACCACTAAATTAGGGAAAAGGGTCAAAAATACCTTGAAGAGGTATGTCAAATCAATACTTAACAAATAAAGATGAGCGGAATGAATATTTTTTATGAAGCGTATAAAAGATAATCACGACAGATGATTCAAGATGGAGGAATACGTATTGTTTGATATACACCAGTTCTTTCATCATTCGTTAATCTTCTTGATTGAAGCATTAATTAATCTTCTTCTCTTTAATAAACATATCCAACTTTTTTTAATTTTTTTTTTGTGATAACATTATTTTTGTTTGCATTGGAGATGTGATCACTCATGTTGCATGCCAAGCAGAATACAATATAGTCATTGAAATGGACTGCATTTTGTAAATTTTTGTCATTTTTGAAGCATGATTTTGCAACTTAAAAAAAATGGAAAATGGAAATATTTCTTACAAAAATTAAAAATAAAAATACAATGGCTGCATAAATTTCATATCTTTCATTTTCTTGGTTCCTTTTTCCACAGCCATGACAAGAATATAATAGAAATGGTCTGCTTTAATTTTATGTTGCAAAAACTTTTATAACCTTTTAGTTTTTAGGGTAAAAAGTTAATTTGTCTTTGAATTATGCAAAATGAAAAAGAATATTTGACATATTTGTTAATAGTTTAGATTAAATATGTCCTTGACGTTATTAGTTGGGGTCAAATTTTCCCTTCAACTATGCAAAAATGAACAAACTTGCCCTCATTTTTAAACTCAGAGTAAATTTGAATATTTCGCATAAATAGTTGAAAGGCATTTCATCCTTCTCCCTAATTTTGAGAAAATTGTTTCTCCTTTCTCTCTTTTCGTTAGGGTTGTTCAAAATCGAATCGAAACCGATAATTTGATTATTAGATACATGGTTCGGGTTAATGATTTAACGGTTCGGATCTCGTATGTTTAATATAAACTTCTTATCGGTTCGGTCTGGGTTTGGCAATATTTCTAATCGGGTGCCCCGATAATTAACCCGATAAGAAGTTTAATTACTTACATCTATATCACTTAAGGCCTTAGGCACTTTAGGAATTACACTTCACTCTTCAAACTTTTTACAATGACTTTATAGTTGACACTCAAATTTCACAATAATATTTCAAAGCTGCGACATCACTCATTGATTCATTGTCACTACTCCTACGCCGGTGAGTTATATTGAATATCATTCTCTAAGTGTCTAAATTGAGGTTTAAATTGTTGGTTCCCTTAGTTTAAGTCTTTATTTTTATCTTCTCATTACAGTGAGTGAGTCAGTGAGATATGACTGCAATATTGAAATACTACAATCTGCAATGAGAAAGTTTTTATTAGTAATGGTCTCATGATCATTAATGGTTTTCGTTAGTAGTGTTGTAATGGTTTCTCTTTATAGTTCATATCGAAATTGGCTTGGTTGTTATGAGGATTCCTTTTGAGTTTGGCAATTTGGGCAATATTGACATCTCTGTCTAGGTTAATATGAAGTTTTATTAAGTGTTTTATGTAGTAATGGACTAACAGGAAAAAGTTCATCAGTGACTACTAGCTATTGCGTATTGTTAATTAGTGATTAATTAGTCCATTAGTAATTCTCAATGAAAATTATGTGAACTGTTAATGGTTAACCCGATAACGATCACTAACTAATAAATTAATAACCGATAAACCGATATCTTAACGGTTCCATAACGGTTTATCATAATTACAAACCAATAACCGATAAATTTCAAAACCGAACCGAACCGACCAATACGCAACCCTACTTTCCGTCACTACTATATCTACCACCAATCACCCTTTCTTCCTCCTTCCTCCTTGTCTCTTCACGTGAACATTGTCATCATCACCTCCACCACCATCTTCTCTTCTCGTTTCCTTTTTTTTTTCTTCTCTCCTCGCCTTCACTTCATCACTTAATCACCACCTACAACTATCACTATGAGGGAATGCCCTAAACAACTTGAACATGCGATATAAAATACTATTTAATGCAATGTATAACCGCCCAACGATGAAACGAGAGAAGAAAGAGTGATGACTATAGAGATAGTGGCACGGCCCCGATGCGGCTATACATTAATCTACTATAGTTTATAACGTAGTAAGAGTAATTTCTTGACACCTTTTGTAGGTACTATTGGACTAACCAAGAGTTAATTAACACACGTCCTTTAATGAGTTTTTACAACATTCTTAAAACTTATGCCTAATTTCCTTTGTGTAATTAAATGAAAAACTCCACATGGGTTACATAATCAAGATTGTCAATAACATCATAGTGAAAATGTCAATGACAATTTATTAATTAAAGAAAATAATTAAGTCTTCAAGAATGCTTAGCTCATTTAATTAATTTCCAGGTGTTAGTTATTTCTTAATACCAACTTTTTTTTTCTTTTGTCAACGTAACGTCACTACTAATCTTAAAAGAAAATTATTCTTTCATCATTGTTAATCTTCACTATTAAGCACTAAACTTCATTATTTAAGCACTAATGATCTTTCATAAAAACCTAATATATAAATATATTTTCCTTATATGTAGTGTTTTTGTCTCATTTGATCATATTGTTGCATGTAGAATAAAGATACCTTTTTTTTGTCAATATATTTTATTTTATTTTGTAAGCATGATTTTGGAAAATATTTCTTCATTATATTGGACGTATGAATATATATATTTTGCAACAAAAATAATAATAAAAGGAGTAGTTTTTGGATCATAATAAAATATACAATTGAGCTAATTTTTTTGTTTAAATATAATTGGAGGGTTATAATAAAATTAACAAGGACGGTGCTAGATGATCGTTCTTTATCATATTTTTGAGTAAATTAAAAATAAATTAGATGTAAACAAAGGTATATAGCTAAAAACAATTAACTTTCTAATGTAAGTAACCAGAGATATCAAATAGGTGGCTGGACTAAATTTGAACAGATTAAATTTAGGGAAACTTACACAAATATACTATATTAAGAAAATATTTACCATTTCTAGTAATAATTTTTTTTCCACTTAATCACTTTTAATACATTTATAATACAGTTTCATTACATATTACAAAGACCAATTTATAAAATACATATAATATAAGTTTTATTG
>JAJOOS010009203.1:0-16989 GCA_029582725.1 Solanum chiquidenum
TGAAATTGCATATGTGTTTGTTAATGCATCAGGTTTATAGTAATCAGAGCAGTAGGGGTGTACATCTGCAATATTCCTCTTCTTGAAAACAGTCTTGGAGTATGTTTTCTTTTGTGATTCACCAGTTTTGGAGCTGTCACACCACTAATAAACCAAACAGTAGCTTGTACCTTACTTAATACCATATCCCTGAATGGACATGTATGTTCACTATTGAAGTATCTTACTTTGAATATATCCGTATTTTCCCTAACCGACGCCTTCAATTTCCAACAACAATCTTCATAATAACACCCTAAAACATAGCTGCAATTATACCATATACATTAATTAGTTGTTAGCTTCTAATGTATCATTCTAATAAAAAAGATAATGCTTAATACATTATTATAACTTACATCAATGTAATTTACATAAACATCTTATATACATTAATGTCAAAAAGTCTTAGTTTATCATTCATATCAATGTCCACAGAGTTTTACAGCTTTCACACACAAAATCAACAAAATGATTCAAAACAAACAGTTGTGTCACAATTAGCAATCCCTTTTCAATGATACAAGATACTTTGTAATTATTCCGCACTGATACATAAATACGTAAATCCAGTACGTACAACTCAACACTTATCCAACATGATGCAACATGATTGTCTATAAAGTGTGTAAACAACATTGTATTATGAACAACATTTTTGTACAGACAAATTATAAAAATGAAATAAATATAACAAATCTGTGATTCATGAGATTATTTGTTCACATACCTTTTCTTACCAGGCAGTTTAACTCTAAAATTGAAGCTATTCTTTATTTTGTATTTTGCCATTACAACCACAAGAGTTGCTTTATCCTTGTACAATTGTTTCGTCTTCACCTCTGTGATATTTGTATTTGATATATAATTTGTTATCTCCATCTCTGGTATGTAATATGAATCACCAATTTTCGATTCAACAATGCTTAGAGTATTTGTATCCCTTTTTCCACCTTTAATACACACATGCAATTGCACCACTGCTTGCATCAAAGCCTTGTATCTCTTCATCACTTTTATCAGACGTATCAACGCATAGTGGATACATATTAAATTCAAGCTCCTGCTTCTTTATTTGTACGTACAACTTCACTCTCATATCATTACTAATTATCATGGCAAATGAATTACCTTCTACAATATATCGGATCTCAACATTTTTTTTCAATTCATCAATATCCAATTCAGCTGCAATGGCTGAAATAAGATTCACATATGAAAAAATTTCCCCAACCACTATCCCACCACTTTTGTATCGCTTGTATCTAACCTCACTCTCCCATATTCCTAAATGCCTTAACACGATTGAAATATTCATTACTAATCTTCACAAAATCACTTTGAAACAAAATTATGAACCACGTTTCTAAAGTTTTTTTTGGACGAACGGGTAGAAACAATTCAAAATTTGAATTTTCTAATTCTCTTAGCCTTTGATACTGACTGAAACTGAATGTTTGAAACGAATAAATTAAGCGTAATTTGGGGGACTTACTAACGTTAGCGTATTTGGGGTGATTTAATTAAATTTCAGTTTCTAATCCCTTACTTTACGCAACAAACAGATAATCCATTCATAAAATATAATGTATCAAACGGCATAATGATGTATCCGAATGGTACTAAAAAGAAGGAATTTTTGTAATTTGTGAAAGAGTAGAGATAGGAGGTAATTTTTGTATTACACTATGTGATTTGCATAATTTTTACTTATTTTATTAATATATATAAATTTTATAACTAGATGATTGAATGATTTAGGATCGTAACTATCCCAACTTTTTTTTTTGTAAAGGTGGGTTTGGATATAAGTTTTCCCCATTTATGGATATTTTGTTGTTATTTTAAGCACTTGTAGTGTCTTGATGAATTTTCCCCACGATTTAGTGCCGTTAGTTCTGTTAACTATTTGTGCATTTAGTTGTATTTTTTGTAATACTTATTTCATATTATTGCGAATATTATTGTCAAAGAACTCGTGAAGACAAATTGTTATTTGTTCATGTTATGACTGTTGGACTGAGAATTGAGATGGCTGGATTTTTTTTATTATAAAGAATTAATTAAATTCCCTTAAGTGTGGTGCTGGATACTTTTAAATTCTCTAATCAAGTTCAATTGTTAAGAAAAGCTATACTTTTTTTCTTAGATGAACATTTTCAATCATTTTTTGATCTATCACTCATTAAATTAATTATATTCGTGTTTTATCAAAAATACCTAGTAAAAAACAATTAAGAAATCATCACAAATCTCTTTTATTGCGCTATTTTTTTAAAAAAATTTATCAGTATTTCAATAATGAAGTCTATTATTTTTCAAGTACTCGGGATGGATCTATCTAATTTCCGAAAATAATAAACTTTAACATCCTTTTAGAGCTTTAAAAACTGCTTTTCTCAAATTCAATCGTCTGTTCCCAATACCTCACTTATGTTAATTAATAAAGTTTTTATATCAATAACAATAATAATATATTCATTATAGTCTGTGAATGAAATATATATGAAGAAGTTAGAATAAATGTAAACTATGTTTTTATGTGGTATAGATTATTTCCAACATTTAACGACAAACAAAAAAGAATTGAGAAAAATTAAATATGTACCAAACAAATGACGACAAATTAACCACGCTTGGTTATTCGATGATGTATTATTTTGCAGTTACAACCACAATTTCCACGTTTACCCACTGTTTACAAGGGACAAGGTCAAAACATTTCTTTAACTTATTTTATTATTAATTATATACATTAGATATAATATAGTATATCTCTTTTTAATTTTCACCCATTTTTTAATATTGGAAAAAGTTTAGGTATATAAGTAACCAAGAAGTATCCTGAAATTTAATAATAAAATAAAAAGTCCTGAAATTTAAGATTTATCATATGCGCCTTGTTACATATTTTTATACCGTGAAATACAAGAATTTTTGGGTTATTAAATAAACCTTTCGTCTTTCACTTTGGCATATATTAGTATTATTTTTATTACTTTTATTTCCTTGATTACTAACGTGGGCTCCAGGTGAGGTAGACAAACACGATAACATGGACCATTTCCATTATAGCACGTTTATCTATCTTATTATTAAAATAAATAAAAAAAAATTATAAATTGACTTGTTTATCCCTACTTTTTAGTCGATATATACCCTCCACTTATCTACCTTCATATCAAACACCTTTCAGTGCTTACTAGCTCATTTCCCCAATTTCTGCCTTATTGTTTTTGTGCTTATCCTAAAAAATTAAAATGGGTCAAAAATCAGTTGCTGTTGGGCTAAAGATTCTAATTAATCAGGAGAAGATTTGTCAAAGCAAGGCAATTGCTCCTAATAATGTTTTAATTATGTATAGTTCAAGATTCACCAAAGTGAAACCCATCTTCCACACAAATCCTACTCAATCTATCAGTATTGAACATAATTGTTGCTTCCTCAAATATTGTTTCCTTTGCAACAAGACTTTGAGACTCGACAAAGAAGTTTATATGTACAAGTACGTATATTATACTTTATCCGTTTCAATTTATTTGTTTTACTTTTATTTTTATTTTTAAATGTGTTTTTTTCCTTTTCTTATTATATGATATATTCGCCATGCATGATAGAATTTCTGTTGAAAGTAAAGGAGGAAGTGAAGCCTATTGATTCACAGTTTACTAACTTAAAAGAGGGTTTTGGACTTAAAATCACTCATTTTTAAAAGTTTGGGAGGGTACCTAAATTCGTTATTTCTTTACTTCTAACTTTCCACATGATATTTTTTTTAAAAAAAAAAAAATACACATTTAAACTCTGTATCAAGTTAAAATTAGACAAACTAAACAAATCGAAACACAAAACCAATCAACAAACTTAATTTTATCGATTTTCTTTATTTTGTTCGTATATCAAATTTTATTAGTGTATCAAAAGTTAGGCCCCATCCCAATTATGTTTACGTAATGTTGGGCCTTCACCTTATATTGTTTGCACTCTAACTGGCAAATTTTGGACGTGTAGTGTCCCATACCGTATGGGATTAAACAATGTGCTTAGTCAAAATCCTGACTTCATAAATTAGTTTTTAAGATTGAATTTAACAAGGTTCATTTCTTTATCACGAAACGTTAATTAATAATGTTTATATTAATTTATACAGGGGTGATCTTGGATTCTGCAGTGTGGAGTGTAGAAACAGGCAGATTTATTTGGACGAAATAAAAGAACTTGAAACTTGTACTAAAAATATGTTGCGATCTTTTCGCCGATGTGGAGACGATAACCGCCAGCGGTGCAGTGAGGCTTCGGCTCTACTGGAGGAATACAATCAACGGCGAAATCCCCTAGCATATTCTAAGAAAAATACTCGACCTATATTCACATTATCATAATTCGAATTCGTTTTGCTTTATTCTCAAATTCTTTTATTGGTTACAATAAAATTATTGAAAGAATATAGTGCAAGTATTATTGATTTGACTATTCCATAAATGTTTTGGATAAGAAATCTTTGATTAAAAACGGTACTAGCTATTTAGTGATTTGTTTTCGAAAATGAGTTGACAAGTATTATATATTTGAGAAAAGTTATAATTAAAAGTGATAATATGAGCTGTCGAAGATGTTGATGTGGGCGAAAAAGTCCATTAAAATCTCCTGCGTGACAACAATTGATGACTAGGATGATTTTAAACCATACTTCTATATATATTTATCCAATTTCTATTTCGAACTTTATGTTATTGTATTTTACTTCCTTCGTGTTAATTTGTTTGGTGTAGTTGATTGATCGTGAAGGTTTAAAAAGAACAACAAATAAATCTTCAAATTTTATAAATTATTACTTGTGATTTTGTGATATATGTTGAAAGGGCGATATGAGGTAAAAGACTTTTAATCGAGTGATTAGTTTCCGCCAAGTGAAAGTCCTTTTCATATACTAAAATCGTTTAGTATATAAAAATATGTCATTTTTTATACAGATTAATACATAAATAATGTTAAATAATGAACAGACCTGAAAAGAAACCAATCATCTTCTTTGAGATAAATCAAACTAATATCCAATACAATGAATATGATGGATCCGAATAGGCGGTATGTTTCGTCTCTAATTAAGTGACACGAATATATCAAACGATATTTACCAAAATATCTAAATTGGTAGTTGGAAATATGTGGTTAATTTATATCAAGTTTTCTTAGTCAATAGATACTTTGAAATTTTAAGAGTATGATCATGCATATAGAAATCAATAAAGAAGTAATACATGAGTCAAACATTGAAGCAGTATGTGAATCAAATATATATAATGTATTCATTTATGTTAATCTACCCAATTTGGCTATTTTATAGTAATTGATTTAATATGTGGCCCAAATTAATTTAAATTAAATATATATATGTTATATAAAGAGATAGAATAGTATATATTTTAAGGATAATTATTCAGTAATTAGTAAAAAAAATTGGGAAGAATTGAACAGATTACCTTATGATATAATTTTTAGTCCATTTTGAAGCTCCCCATTTCAAACAAAGTAAATATTAAGGCGGGTTAATAATTTTTCATTTATTAATTTGACCTATTTTAATTTGGTTAAATTCAATTAAAGATCTCCACTTGACACCCCCAACAAAGACCTATTAATATTTCTTAGTTCTAATGTGGCCGGTGTTGAAAAAACTTTTGATATATATAGTATATGATGCAATAATTAGGCATAACGTGAGGCATGCTTATTGTTATTCCATCACATGAACAGTGGCTAGTGCTTTTGCTCTGTGAGATGATAAAAAGTGATAGAATATGAATTAAGTCAATATATTCATCACCATGTTTGAGTAGTTATAAAATTTTATTATTTTAACTATTTATGAGTTTACACTTACAAGCACACAATTTTCACGTTCAGACAATATTACAAAAAGGGGACCCAAAAATATTTCTGCAGCTTGTAATTTATTATATTATGACCCACTGGAAAATTATCCCAACTTTTCTATTTTAATCGAACGTGGGAATTAGATTTAAATATTACAGAAATATGGGCATTTTTCTTTTCTTTTCTACTCTATTAGAAATGTGAGTAATAAGTGAGGTATCAACATGACAGTTGTGTATTTGAGGGCAGTTTAGACACTTGACAATAATGTTGTTTTACCCTCAAAGTGATCTGACACGTATCATTTAATCACTTCACTTTTATGTTTTCCTCTTCTTCATTTCCGCCACCTATCCCATATTTCCTCTTTCTAAACCCTTGTCTTCTAATAACAATTTTTTTTTACAAAATCTTGAGCTCAAAGGTATTCATTCCACCAGTACGTCATGCACCTACAGGTGCGGCGATGCCACCGACCGTCAGTCCTCATCCGCCGCTGTGAAAGTGGAGTGAGGCATCAGATCTTGAGGATTACCACTGACTTTCTAGCTGATGTAATTGTAGGCATTGAAATTTTGTGAGTTGAGACTCTACAAATTGTGTTCAACTCAAATTAGGATTCTTAGAGGTATTTTAACCTAAACCCTATATTCCACAAAAGTCATGAAATATTTATAGAGGAATCATCATAATTCGAAAAATACGCCACGAATCATGGATAAATCTTATGAGAGGAGAATCAAGGGAGAAACAGAATTGTATCCGCCGCAATCTTGATGAATAAAATTATGTTTCTTCATATTTGTGTTTGTAATTTTTTTTTTGTCGCTTCAAAATTTGTTGCAAACAGTAATTAAGTTTTTTTATTATAATGAACTTACTGGTCAATTTTACCTGGAGTAATTGGGTTAACTTTTCTGATTTTATCTCCTCTCATTGATTGTTTTGTTTATTTGTTTACTCTGTATTGAAGTTATGTATTACTCATATTATTCTTTATTTGTGCCTTCTAATTCTACGTCACTATAAGTTTTTGACAATCACACTGGTTGACGTTTATCTACCCTTCAATCAAGATTCGGTAGAATCCATCGTGGTATAGTTGTTAGTTAGAGATTCTACTCATGGATTATACGTTTAAATGAGGCGCATATTGAATTGAATTCTAATCGGATGGATTGACTTGGAGGAAAAACACTAGTCTATTATTTTGGATTTTAGGTTCTAAAAATATTCTTCCTTGTGTTCGCTAATTTATGGAGTAACCTTTTTATAACATTAGAACCATATAGCTCCAAATACATCATTTTACTTCTAATTGTTTACCATGGTTTGCTGCTTAACGCAACATAAAAGAAGTATTAATTGGTCTTGGCCATATGGTCAATCAATTGATTTAGTTTGCTATAAACATATATTTAAGCTATATCGATCATGTGCAGGTATGGATAGACAAAATAAAAGCTCTTCCCTTACTACATGTCGGTGTATAATTTTGATTGCAGGTGATTCAAAAGAAAGCTTATATTTTGGATCTTTGGAAGATATAGCTATATGGGTGATATTACCAACTTGAACCAGTAGTTTACATAAGGTATTTTTCCTGCTTCTTTATTTGAGCTTTTAATATATATAGTGAGGTTGTTGGGGTTTATTCAATCTTTAATTTGGTGAAGTTGATTCTTTCAGCAAAAAACACGTACTTTCTACCGTCGAATTGTTTCCATTTTGTTTATATATGCATCAGTTCATGTGTACTTCGAGCATATTATATTTATAGATGATTCAAGAATTTGTATTTTGCGTCAAATAATCTTTTCAAAAGCTGAATTGTAAACGTGAATGATTATTCTGAGTTACAGAGTTGCACTTCCTCTATGTAGATGAGGAGTGTATGATACCCAATATTCTGTTGCCAATGAGAAATACTATTATTTGTTCTTACGTTATAGCATGGTGAAAACTAAGAAGTACTATCATGTTTCTCTATAGTGCTTAGTTCAAGGCCTAAATATGTGTATGTAGTGAATGGGCTATCAACTTGCTCATCTGTAAACTTCCTCTGTGAAAGCTGTTCATTTTTTTATGACAATAGAATCTGTAGTTGTTCCAGTCTAACAGCCCGCACAACACAAAGGAAAGTTTACACACTAAGCAAGTTCCGTACTTGAATATTTCTGATTTAGTTGGGATAGGAATAGGGATGCTATTGTTGGAATTATACTGTAAGAATAATTCCTTCCAATACAGTTATCTGTTGGGATTTGCAACTAAACAAATTAGATAGGATATTTTCATATTTTCCAATGAGCATAATATACCAGAAAACAATTGCTTTCTTGCTTCATAATAAGCAACACCAATAAATGGATGAGGCAAACAATACTTGTGGGGATATAGAAGAGATTATAGACTATATTGAGCAGAGGTTTAAGCAGATCAAGCAGTTTGACATACTTGACTATTATCCGTATGATCACCACTTCTTCAAATATGAAAAAAATTATAAGAACATGACATCGGAAAGTGCCTTTTGCCAAAGGATTGAAAAAGAGTGTCTTTTGTTGGAGAAGACCCCCTGGCCCTGATCAATGGAGTTGCAACTAGATGAGAAAGGGGTACTTTGTTCTTTAATTTAAGTGCAGATTATATTTTTGGTTTACCATTAATTAATTGTATATTCCAAAGAAATTATATTGTTCCTAATTTTTCAAATACTATAGCCCATCACTTCTTGTAGTAGAGCCTCCTAAATAATGTTGGAGAGAAGGAAATGAATTCTTAGAAAACTAGAAGGTGCAAATTCATAGTGCTCTCTTGTGGGAACTATTAAATATCATAGATTTTTCACCTTACGCTTTGTGTTATTATTCATTTACAATTTTTGGTTGCATTTACAATTTTTAAGAAATTCTTTTGCTCCCTCCCTCTGAAGAATCTACCAAATATTTTGAAGGATATTACCTTCAACCAGTCTTTTTATCAGGACATAACAAGTCTAAGTCGAGCTTACTGTTTACTTTCTTCTACATAAGAGAAGCTTTGAGGACTACAATGTGAATACGCATGCTGAGGGCAGAATATAACACTAATAGAGAACACTCGTGGGCAGAGAAGGAATATAAACCAAAAGTCGTCTTTTACTAATGGAAGAGATCATGAATGTTAAATATTGCATATGCTGAAGGTAATCTAGGATGTACGTAGAGGTAGTTGTGCTTTTTCCCAAATATTTATGTTGATGTCATTTGAAAGTTTGAATTTGGCGTGTCGGTAGAATGCAGAGTCTAAAGATCATCTCTTTGATGACATTGAAATAATAGCTACTTTCTGCGACTCATTCGTGTATGGATTTCATGTATACTCAGCGCAATAGTTTGCTTTATAAAAATTATTAAGTGTAAATTATCATCCTACCAAAAATAAACAGCATCCAAATTGTTGGGCTATCTAGTATTCCATTAAAAACGCGTTCTTTTATTTTTTGCCTCTTTAAGTTTTTATTGTTTTCATTTTTTGAGACACACACCATGGCATTGTTAATTACTGAAAATGCAGGGAGTGATCTGGGTTTCTACGGTGATGAGTATAAGGTTAATACACACATTTATTACTTAACATAAACATTTTCACTTGAATTCTTAAACTTAATGGTTAACTAAATTGTTAAATTCGGTATAAATACGAGTGCAAATAAGTACCTCACTTGACAGTAGATGTTAACTTATGATCTAGCGTGCGATATGGATCTATCTATACATACATAGATTATTATTTATGGAATGATATGATCGGTTAGCCATAGCCATCGGCAACAACTAGGTCCATATAGCTGTTGAGTTTGCCGCCACCATAAAATGTATCTAGTCTAGTCAGTACTAATGGAAGTTGTTAAATATACAAATGTGAATCCTCATTGAAGTCAGATTTATGGATAGGATCTAACGGTCATAAGTTGCATTTGTAAAGTTGAAGTCCTTTTAGGTTATCAAAAAACCAGCATTGGGAATTGTATACCTTTTCAGATTCCCAATATAATCGTCTCCCTATAATATGCTGGAGAACAAACACCAGTAATCACTTAAAAGAAAATCGGATTCAACAGATGGCGGAATTAGACCGTGTGGACGAATTCTATTTCTCAGCATTATTTGATCACGAAGAACAATTGTTCCCAATTTCAGATGAAATGTATGCTGAGGAATTGCAATTGCAAGAGGCCCTATATTCCGCAGCCACAATTTCAGTATACAATAAGTTTAAAAGAGTCAAGAAAGAACCCGGAGAATCTTCCGGTACATTCTGCAGTATCTGTACAAATAACAAACTCGCAAACGAAATGTTTGCGACTGGAAATTGTTCACATTCTTTCTGTGTTAATTGCGTCACCAAATATGTTACTAGAAAAATAGTACAAGAAAATGTTAGCGTTATCAAGTGTCCAGATATTGCTTGTAAAGCCATAATTAAACCGAAGTTCTGGAGAGAAATTGTTCCTAAGGAAGTGTTGGATCAATTGGAAATGAATGCTCTGTTTTCGGGTTCGATGAAATTGTACTGTCCTTATAAGGACTGTTCAGCTATGTTGGTTTATGATGGGAGTGAGAATATGATCGACTCTGAGTGTCCTAATTGTCGTCGATTGTTCTGTGCTCAGTGTAATGTCTCGTGGCACGAGGGGTTAGAGTGCAAGGATTTTCAGCGTTTGGACAGATCAAACGATAGAGGGAAGGGAGATGTGATGCTGATGGAAATTGCTAAGAACAAGAAATGGAGGAAATGTCCAAAGTGTAAGTGTTATGTTGAAAAGGGTGATGGCTGCTTGCAACTAACTTGCAGGTATTTTTCTCATTCAAGAGTCGTTTGTAATAATTTGTATATATTGAATATCCAGTTGAGAAAATTTTGAATCTATGACAGGTGTGGACATGATTTTTGCTACCGCTGTGGAATGGACCACAAATCTCAACATATTTGTCCTTCAACTTAACTAAAATCCCATTATGGTCGCTCAAGTTTTCTTTCATGCATGCATCTTGTGCTTTTGATGATCGATTTCAAGGCTTCACATATATTGCAAGTTCAGATTATTATTATTCCTTTTAAAGTTTATTTACTTCTTAGAAGTTCGTATTTTTCTCTTAAATTAAAATGATTATTCGAGTGATCATTATTAAGTTTCCTTTGCTTATAAATCTGTAGCATAACTCCTTTTTTGTTCACTTCATTATTTCCCTTTTTTTCTCGACATATTTTTCATCTATTTTTCTAACAAGGCATATGGTAGTTGTGGTTTTGTTTTACCTTACCTTTTTCTATTGGGAACGTTCATTTCTCAACTCAATGGAGTTACTTAAAAAAAAGTATGAGAACATAATAGTCTTCATACTTGGCGAAAAAGGAATGAGTGGTAGACAATAAAGTTCATATCAAGTAAATAATAAGAATGAGAAATATTTATGGTATTGTAGTTAAGAATAACTAGGGAATTTGACCGCGCTTTGCGCAGTTATGAAAAATATATGTAAATTTATTTTAAAAATTAATTATGATACAAGAAATAAAAACCCAATTATAGAAAAAAAGAAGAAGATAAAATCACGTTATAGATATTTTTGTAGAATTAGAGCTTAAGTGAATTACATTTTTATTATCAAATATTTTTCAAAATTAAAAGGCTAATTTATTAAAAAAATAATAATTATATTTTATGATGTTAATACATATAATTCGAATAAATATATTTAAGGACTTGATTTTATTTCTTATTTTTGTTAAATGATAAATTTACTGGCGAATCTTCCTTTTATTCGAAAAAAAGAAGAAGTATCGTCTAAATAAATATTTTTCAATTATTTTTCATCATCATCTAAATAAACCTCTATTGCTAATTTTCGTATATGCCTTATATTATTCTGGTAAATTTAATACAATTAAAAACTTTATAAGAACCTAAATTAAATAAAAACTATAGAGAGAACATATGAAAAAGTAAACAAAAAGAGAATTATAACAACACAATTTTATCACAAAAGTAAAGATGAAAAAAGTTACAGAATCAATGCAATTATTTTTTAGCTTTTATCCGGCACACTTTCTATCCGTATTCAAGAGCCTTTTGATGAAAAATACCATAAATATTCTTAACTATGATGTTACGATAATAATATAGGATATCAAGGAATGATGCTACGATAATAATATAGGATATCACTATTTCAAATATGAAATAAAAATAATAATCTTGAGTAGGAATCTAATGAAACAAAAAATATGAATTTATATAGACAAAATTGAAGGAATATCATATGGTATCTTAAATTTTGAAATCAAATAGTTGGGTGTTATGAATATGAAAATTACGGAAAATGAGATAATAATATTAAAAAACTATATTATTTTATACACATTTTAATTGTCTAAATTATACGTATGATATCATTTTCTTATCAATATCATCCACCATATATCCAATATGTTTGAGCAAAAGATGCATAAAGATGAAAGAAGCTTCTCCGCAAAACTAGAAAATTAAACCTCTATTTTATTGAGCGCTTTAATTTTGAATGAAGAGTTGATCAATACTCATTACGAAAGGCTAAAAGATGAGAACATTCAAAATGGTAAAGTTAGATCCTATTAAAACAAAATAAAGTTGATGTTTGAAACCATTCTATATGTCAATAATCCACATAGTGATGTTGATGATGATGTTTGTTCTTAAATAATTGCATTCAAAACTCTATGAGGGCCCTCACTTGACTCTTTATTTCTTTTCATTTTAAAGAACCAATTTCATTGATGTCATGTTCCACAATTTAAGATATCATGTTTCAAACTATTCTTCTTTTGGTCACCTTTTATATCTGAAACCTATTTTATTTGAATCTTACTATATTTAAAGAAGACGAGAGCCTTAACTTAATTGATAAAGTTATCTCTATGTTATCAAAAAATCTCTTGTGATTCAACATTTTCACAAATCCTATATACAGTATAAGCTTAATGCACCACACTGTCCTTCTTACTCCCTGATAAAACCAAAAAAAACAAAAAAAAACAACATTTTCCACTTGATTCAACATTTCAATCCTAACAATATTCTTCTCTTGAAGCCCTTCAATTAATTAGTAGTACTTCATTTTTAATTAAAAATAAATCCCTCTATTAATTTAGAAGATTTCTTTTTCCAATATCATCTTTACTACTCCAAGAAGGTACATAATTACTACTACTAATTACTCTTTTAAAGAAAAGATAAAAGGTAATTTGGTTAAGTAGTCCCTATGATTAATGGTATTAAACTGTTTTCAATTGATGTGTCAAACTATATTGGGAAAAAGACAGTGGAACAAGATCTCTGTTGGTATCTATCTATTTCTTTTTCTTCTTATTTAAATGGAAATGAGACCTGGCCGACCATGTCTCATTGTCACAGTATACACCTCACGTGCTTTCTCTCACTTTGTGTTAAAATAAAAATAAAATGTCATTCCCTAGTTGAGAATTGATCAGCTAGTATTCATAATATAAATTATATTATTTACCTAATGAGTGAAAATTAAAATATTTACCTAAAGAAATAAGAATTAATTTGCACTTAAAGTATTTTTATTATTCTTTGTTCAAGTAAATTATATTTCCTCCGTTTCAATTTATTTGATCTAATTTTCTTTTTTGTCTATTTTTAAAAAATGTCTTTTTCTTCTGTAGCATTTTCTTTTCATAAAGATTAAAAAATATTTTGATATATTTAATCATCGGATTTAAAAGTTTTATTTACGATCTTAATTTTTTTGTCAATTTAAAATGAAGAGTGTAACATCAAAGTAAGTTTTTGAAGAGAAAAGAAAGTAACTTACAGCTTGTGTCATAAAAATTTCAAAGTTAATGCTGACTTCTCTAATTCTTTATAAAGGTCGGGGACACTTGTTGTCTCATTGAAATAAAGAAAAAAAACAAAGGATGATATATAGTGCCATTATGGGTTCCACAAAATTCAACACCAACATAAAATTCCCTATCAACACGAGAGAAATTAGAGTCTGTTAAATTCCAAGCAAAACACCAAGCCCCCACTGTTGCAAATCTCAAGAATTCATATTAAAAATACTACTACTAAATAGAATCCCAAATAAGTTAAAATCACTCTATATAGATCACTAACTTTTTAATGTAAATTATTGTGTATTATATTGTCCTCAACTCCTCATACCAAATAAAATAGAAGTGAAAAAGTAAATTAAATATAATAATAATAGAAGATTTGTAATAAGTTCTTTTAACTTCATTAGTTCATTTACGATTAAAGAATAAAATTGTTCCTCTCTTAACCATAAATCACCTTATATAACATGAACCCAAATCAGTCGGCTTGTAATATAAGTATAAATCATTGAATAGAAACCTCAAAAAAGAATTTCATTTGTATAGTTAATTATAATTATATATTTTAAAATGTTAATACAAATTCTAATAATTTGAATACGAAGAAGTATAAGATATCAGTATTTTAAAATGATGAGTTAAGTTGGGTCCAATATATCCATCCACTCATTTTCTCCAGCTCAGTCTTGTGTGTACTAAAACTACCACACTTCCCTCTCTTTCACTATAACCACTTGCACTTTCACTCTTCTTCTTCTTGTGAAACTTCACTCCATTGCCGCCTATTTTCTGCTCAATTGACACCTCTTTCATGGCGGTTTCTTCATTTCTCTTCTTTTGTCTTTCGTTTTTAGTATTCACTGTCTCAGTTTCATCAACTGCAAATGACTCAATTCGAACTTTCATAGTTCACGTCCAACATGATGCTAAACCTTCCATATTTCCGACCCATGAGAACTGGTACGAGTCCGCTCTAAGATCTCTTTCTGCGGATACCCAATCGTTAGAAATTGGTGAAGGTGCTGCCAATCGCATTATTCACACTTATAGTAATGTATTTCATGGGTTTTCTGTTAAATTGTCGACTTTGGATGCTCAGAAGCTTGAGGATTTTAATGGGGTTTTGGCTGTTATTCCTGAACAAGTTAGGCATGTTCAAACAACGAGATCCCCTGAATTTCTTGGATTGAGTAGTGCAGACAGTGCTGGGTTGCTCAAGGAATCAGATTATGGGTCCGACCTTGTTATTGGAGTAATTGATACTGGGATCTGGCCTGAGAGGAAGAGCTTCCATGATCGTGATCTTGGTCCAGTTCCGGCAAAATGGAAAGGGGAGTGTGTGGCTGGCAGAGACTTTCCGGCGACTTCATGCAATCGGAAATTGATTGGAGCGAGATATTTTTCCAGTGGGTATGAGGCTACAAATGGGAAAATGAATGAAACTAAGGAGTTTCGATCTCCCAGAGACTCGGATGGTCATGGAACTCATACAGCTTCAATTGCGGCAGGGAGGTACGTATTTCCGGCGTCTACTCTTGGTTACGCTCGTGGTGTTGCTGCTGGGATGGCTCCAAAGGCTCGTCTAGCTGCTTACAAAGTTTGCTGGTCTTCAGGCTGCTACGATGCTGACATCCTGGCTGCATTTGACACCGCCGTTGCTGATGGTGTCCATGTCATCTCCCTTAGCGTTGGCGGAGTTGTTGTTCCCTATAACCTCGACGCAATCGCCATTGCCGCCTTTGCTGCAACCGATGCCGGAATCTTCGTCTCTGCTTCCGCCGGAAACGGCGGACCTGGAGGCCTCACAGTAACCAATGTCGCTCCTTGGGTCACCAATGTTGGTGCCGGAACAATTGACCGTGATTTTCCTGCTGACGTCAAACTTGGAAATGGTAAGATAATTCCTGGAGTGAGCATATATGGTGGCCCGGCGTTAACTCCCCACCGACTTTACCCCTTAATTTACGCCGGAAGTGAAGGTAGCGATGGGTATTCTTCTTCACTGTGTTTAGAAGGTTCATTAAACCCAAATTATGTACAGGGCAAAATCGTATTGTGTGACAGAGGCGTCAATTCGAGAGCTGCAAAAGGCTTAGTGGTGAAGAAAGCTGGTGGAATGGGGATGATAATAGCCAATGGAGTATTCGATGGTGAAGGTTTAGTAGCTGATTGCCACGTGTTACCAGCGACGGCAGTTGGGGCTTCTGCCGGTGATGAGATAAGGAAGTACATATCGGTAGCATCAAAGTCCAAGTCACCGCCAACGGCGACCATTTTATTCAAAGGTACTCTTCTAAATGTGCGGCCAGCACCTGTAGTGGCATCATTTTCAGCCCGAGGCCCGAACCCAGAGTCACCCGAAATTCTGAAACCCGACGTGATTGCACCTGGAGTGAACATCCTTGCAGCTTGGCCCGATGGTGTTGCACCCAGTGGGCTTCCATGGGATACGCGTCGAACAGAGTTCAACATTTTATCAGGAACCTCCATGGCTTGCCCACATGTATCTGGACTAGGAGCATTGTTGAAAGCAGCTCATCCGGGATGGAGCCCAGCAGCTATAAGATCAGCATTGATGACAACTGCCTATACAGTGGATAATAGGGGACAAATTATGATGGATGAATCAACTGGAAATTCGTCGACTGTGATGGATTTTGGGGCAGGACATGTGCACCCTCAAAAGGCAATGGACCCTGGTTTGATTTACGACCTAACTTCCTATGACTACATCGATTTCCTCTGCAATTCCAATTACACAACCAAGAATATTCAAGTAGTTACAAGGAAGTATTCAGATTGTAGCAAGGCAAAAAGAGCAGGTCATGTGGGGAATTTGAATTACCCTTCGCTTTCAGCAGTGTTCCAACAATATGGAAAGCACAAGTTGTCCACACATTTCATTAGGACTGTGACAAACGTCGGAGATCCCAATTCAGTGTACCACGTGATTGTGAAACCACCGAGGGGTATGGTGGTGACGGTGGAGCCAGAGAAGCTGACGTTTAGAAGAGTTGGACAGAAGCTTAATTTTCTGGTGAGAGTACAAGCAGAGGCACTAAAGCTATCACCAGGGAGTTCCATAGTGAAAAGTGGCTCAATAGTTTGGTCAGATGGGAAGCATGAAGTGAGAAGTCCAATAGTTGTAACAATGCAGGAGCCTCTTTGATGAAGAAAAGCTTGGGA
>JAJOOS010009204.1:0-17901 GCA_029582725.1 Solanum chiquidenum
ATATTATGAAAAAAAAAGAAACCCCCACCTACCCCATTCTTCTTCTTCTTCAAACCCCTCCACCCCTTTCTCAAAACCCCACCTCCCCTGCTTGTCTCTTCTTCCTCAAACTCCCACCGCATCCTACCCCAACCCCGACCCATCCTCTTTCTCCTTCATCAAACTCTACATCCTATACATTTTTTCGTTAAACAAAAATAGAAAATCACATTCAAGATCCACATAATTTTCTTTATTCTTTACTTTTGAGATTTGATTTTTCTTAAAAAATAATTATTCATCTAACTTTAAACGTTACTTATTTTATACCTGAATAAGCATTAAGAAGTGAAACAAGAAATGTAACAGCAAATCTAAAAAATTAGCATATCGATTTTGCTTAAATTTAAAATCGCCATTGTTGATATAAGTTGATAGTTTCACCTAGTTGGGAAAAAAAAGTATGGTAATTGATATAAGTATTGATGGAAGTAATAGTGAATAATTACAAAGCAATGAAAAATAAAATGAATCAATCAATGTGAAATTTTGGATATTAAGAAATTGACCCAAATAAAATAATGAAGAGGGTGGTGAAGAGTGAAAATAATTTTTTTAAAGATTTGCAAAAGTAAATATAAAGAAAAAATATTTTTTTTCAATTATCTGATATGTCATTGATGTACCACCGAGGTGTCACTTAGGTGGCACGCGTGCACTTCACCCATGAGTATGAAACTGGTATTGTATATGTAAGGTGCTATTAAATTTACTTGCAATAAGATTAGGGGATAAATAATTACCCGTAAAGTTAAAGTGCTAAAGTAAGTTATGCTGCGAAGTTCAGAGGGGATTTTATGTATTTTCCCCATAAATTGCCTAACATATATAAAGGCAAACTGACATGTATTTTTCATCCATGATTTTTAAAAGGCCGATACTTTTCGGTTTCGAGAGTAAAAAGTTTAATTTTGATCGTAAATTAGAGTATGAAATTTTTAATTTTTTTTAAATAAATTTATATATTTTGAACATACATAAAAATAGCACAAGTCACAATGATTGTTAATTTATAATATAGTTGTCACTAAATATCTCTTTTATTTTAAAACACATTGATTTTACATCTTTCGCAAGTTTGGCTTCCTTGACGCAGCTTGATGATCATAATTTTTGAATCTTGAGCTTGAGACATGGAATAATTAATTGTTCAATGATGGGTCTAAGAAGCAAAAATATTTGGGAGCTTTTGCTTGAAGATGAAGAGTCATATAAATCAAAAAAGAATATAAATCTAATGACCACTTTATACGTTTCCAAATGTATTTACCCCTTAATTACCACCACATAAAAGAATCAGCCACCTGCACACTGCCTTTTTTCCTTTTAATTTTATTCTAAACAAAACACATATAATATTGTAAAGGAATCACCACAAGTTGAGGGAAGGGCGCGTTTGTCATGAAAAGTATTTTTATAGAAACATTTTTCTGAGATGTAAATATTTTTTAAACTTATTTTCTTGTGTTCAATAGGTACTTCCACTAATAAAACATTATGTGTTAGAAGGATTGAGAAAGAATCGCACTCTAACAAATGTGATGTACAAAATTTATCCTATACAAGCATAATAAGATAAACATATTTATATATAATCTAAACAAATATAATGAAATCGGAATTGGGGTTGTTGGGGTGAATATTGGTACCAAATACACCCTTAAACACAATACTTTTCTACCCACCCTTTTCCTTCCTTATCATGATTGTGGAACTCTTGTTCCTATATAAAGGGTCTATAGCCATGAAATTATCTAAACAAACACAATCTTCTTTCTCTTTCTCTCTACTAAACTAGATATCACACCAGCTTTCTCCACTTACACACACACAAAAAAAGAAATGGCACATAGAAAAGAGCAGTTGCTAGCCAAGATAGGGCAAGAAGGGTTTGATCTTATTGATGAATTTTGGGGTAAAAGAAAGGAAAGACCTTCACCTCCACAAAGGCAAAATAATGCAGCTCCTTATAAATACTATCCCCAAAAATCTCATGTTGTTCAGTTGCATCCAACTGAAGAAAGAGTTTTTAATATTAACAGTCATGAAACTGTCCAAATGTATCAAGGTGTGCAATATTTCTCATCTAAGAGAAAATCATCAACTGCTGCTGTGGATACCCACTATAGCTAGCTAGCTTGTAGTTTGTTAGTGAGTAGTGAACATAATTAGCATGTTTATATATGTGCTAATATTGTAAAATAGATGCACTAAGTGATATTGTTGTAAATATCTGTATAGCCTCCTAGATGGTAGGAGATGAGCATTTAAGTGATGATGTTTATATCACCTTCACTTAGAGAAATAACAAAAAATGCTATGCTACATATCATCCTCTCTTTGGGATTTTGTTATGAAAGTTATTTTCTAATTTCCCCTTTCATTTTCTCTTAGGCATAATACATAAATGTGTCATTTAACTTGGCATCATTTCACATTTATATCTTTCAACTTTGGATGTGCACAAGTAAACACTAAAACTTGTATAAAATTGAACAAATAAACACATAAGTCCTACGTGACATAATACATGTAGGACACCACATAGAACTCAAATTGCCATGTAGGATGCCATTTAGAACGCGTATGTCTATTTGTTCAACTTTATACAAGTTTAAGTGTCTACTTGTGCGCACCTAAAGTTGGAGTTCATATTTGTCATGAATAAATTCCAAATTCCCCCCAATGAAGATAAAGAACTAATAATACTAAGAAGCATATTACAATTATTCCATAGCTAGAGTAGTAGCCAGACTTCTCAAGACTGTAGGTTCAATCCATGAAACTGCCTGCTATGAGACCATATTGAAGTGTGTTCATCAAAAAACTTAAGATGTTAGAAAGAACATACTTTTATTAATTAAATATATTTTCAACAAAGATACGCACCTACTATACTGATAAAATTATGGTTAGCCTATATTTAATTACTTGAACATATTTCCTATTTATAACTTAATTACTGGACAACTTTATGATCCTCTTGGGGGAAACAAATAGAAAAATTGTTGGAGGTGCGAGAGAAATTAAAGTCTTCCTTTGGTAGTTGAAGATTAAAAATCTTATCTTATAGTGCGATCTAGCGGATCACCTTTTAAATTAATTAAGTAGATAAAAGAAAGTATTAAATAGATAAGAAGTAGATAAGTAAATTCGTCCTCACTGACTTGAGTAATTTCTATCACCTAGCAGGATTCAATTCATGTTTGCAAAAATAATTTCCCCTTCTCTTACTGATACTTTTAAAACAATGCTTGACGTCAAATATTAGAAACTGTGATTTTCTTCAATACATACTTTGTTGAGCATCTCGCCCTTCATAATTTCTAGCAAACTATCACTTGGTGCGATGTGTAATAGGAACTTATGAATGGTGTTCTTTTGATTGTTGCCTCCACCATTGCCAAATTGAAAATTGATAGTGTTGTCTATAACATTAAACCCAAGAGGTCTAGAAATCATGTGCCAATTTTTTTGGCCATCTTACTATCTGCAAAGATATGTTCTGTAGGTTATGGTGTTCAATCTTGCAACAAAAATAACTAGGACCTGTGTCAATATTAAATCTTGAAAAAGCAACATCAAGTGAGGGACACCTACACTAATCTTTCGGTGGGAGAACCAATTACTAACCTCAATCTAACCCCTCAACCATTTCAAGAAGAAAAATCATTATATAAAACACTAGAAAAACAACTTTAAAACAATAACAAATCAAGTTCCTGTCAAAAACATTGCGGAATTAACTCTCTAAAACCTGTAAGTTATAGTATCAAAATTTTAAAGTATCTAGAATAGGAGGAGCAACCCCAACAAGAAACACAAATCTAAGAGTCCAAAAATGTATGTGTCCAAAGATAATAAACGTAGAATTAGAGTGACAGCCTGGAAGAATAGTTTACCTTGGATTCAGATGTCACGCGACTCACAACTGAGGTCTCTTATCAGCCGCTTAAAGATGCCCGGTACTCAATGTCACAATCCAAAAATGAGTGTGATGACACTTGTCTATTTCCGCTTAACCACATAGTTGAATAGTCTCAGTTCAACAACCAACACATATCAAGTATGTTAATCACGAGTAACAAGTAGATCAATCACAAGTAAAAAATAGATCAATCACAAGTATCAAAATGCATCAAGTCACAATAGTCAACTATTGCCTAAACCATTTCCCTTCGTCACAATATCACTAGCCAGAACCATTTCCATTCGGCTTTATATCATATCACTAGTTGGGACCATTTTCCTTTGGCTTTATGTCACATTACTTGCCACACCATTTTCCTTCGACATAATATCACATGTCTCATCACAATGCACAATAACATCAATGCAATTAAGCAATTTCTCACCATAAAGAAGAGACAACAATTCAAGCGATTCAAGTTCAAATTAATACCATTAAAGCATTTAATCAATCAATCAAACAGGGCTCACAACAAGGCAAAACAGAAGCATTATGATCAACGCGTTGCCTTTTCATTAATCTCATTTTTATTCATTAAGGTTAATCAAGTTGAACAAGGAATCCATCACTTCATTCCCATTAATCCCCAACACACACAATAAATGAAAATACATTATTCTAATAGATTTACAAGGTTTAGGAGATCACTTGTCTTAATTCAATCAAATAGTTAATACAAGACTTGAGTCTTCCCTTTCCAAACAACGTCCAAAGCAACACAATCTACTGCAATCAAGTAATCATAATAAGCTTCCGAAAATAACAATATCCATATCATTCACTTTAAAAAAATGGGTCAATCAACTCAAAAATTCTATTTAGAAACTGAGGTTTGAATCCAAAAATCTTTACTTCAAAATATTACCCAAGACAATTGGAACCCATTGGTGAAAACCATTTCGAAAAAGAACTTAAAATCATATCACAATCACCATTTTAGTTTAGAACTCAACTTCTTGAAAAACCTTGCCATTTGTCAATCAAATTCCCAAGTTTTGATGTTAAATTTTATACATGATTAATGGAGACTGTAGTTTTAGGGTCACAAAAACTTACCCAAGTGATTTAGCATAAGAAATCTCTTCAAAATCACCGCCAAGAATTTTACAAAGCTCAAAAATGGAAAATGGGGCTTAAACCCCGAAATTTCTGCTCAAAACCCTCTTAAGATGTAGCAAAAGAGGACTCGGGTTCGCTTAAGCAACATCGCTAAAGCGAACCACAAGTTCACATTTGCGAACCCCGCAAAATTTGCTCATCTCGCAGAAGTGAAGGCTCATTCGCTTTTATGAAATTAGCTTAAGCGAAAAAGTCTTCGCAAAAGCGAAGCCTACAGACACCAGCAAAACACAGGCAAATACAAATCATTGATTGTACCCTCGGGATTCGTTCAAAACCCCATACACACAAATCATATATGCAAATTAACTAAACACAATCATTCATGCTCAATGGAACCGTCATAACATGAATTTGAGGTCTCCTTAAATCGAAACTCATGAAAGTCACAAGATATGAACATAACGCTTAAAAAGGCCAAATTAAGTTTGGGATCTTTGAAAATTTAACTAAGACCTCACCTAGGCCTAAAATCATATCCTGAATACAGTAAAACTCTCAGAATTCTGATTTGAGCATCTGAACCCCGAATATTGATAAAATTTCACAAATTTCCAACTTAGTACCCCAAATCTTCAAAAATACTCTGAATCTAGAACTGACAACACTCATAGACCAATTTCCATATATTGGGACTGATGAAATCGATCGAATTTCATTCTGACACTCAAAATTCCAAAAGACACCAAAAATCACTTTTTAACAACTTTAGCCTTTCAAACTTAAAACTTACAAACATTCACAATATTTTGTTCAAAGTTTGAACCGTACTTTCACAACTCAAACATAAATAACTAGGGGCCAATGTGGGGAGGGAAAAATGGTAATTTTATGAAATTTTAAAAAAAAAATCAGTCGGGTCATTACACTTAATAAGAAAGAGAAAGTGCAGTATTCGTACACAAACTATGGTGTACTGATAGGATCGTACAGCTAGTCTCAAGACATGAATGTAAATTAAGTAACCATGATAGAGTAATACAAGTCAACACATATATCATCAAATTACTACATATATAGACTAGTACTCCCCATTACAAATCTTAACTTAACAAATGCATGAAACATGTACCACGTGATCACAACAACACCTATCTGGTCCTCTTATGGAATCCACACAAATTTATCATTGTACTGACGTAGTACCTGAGCCAACCATTTGTATTTCATACTAGGTGTTATATCTGATTCAACTGTTAGTATCATGTACAAGTGTGGTACCTGAGCTAACCAACAATCACACATATCATTCACAATCATATTCATAATGAACAACTGCACTTTAAACCACAAGTAAATCAACAAGTTTATAGCATGAGATTATCAATAATTTTATTTCACATTAGCCTTTTAGTTTCCCCCGCATGCGTTGTGCAAGTAATACTATAAGGTAGTTAACATGCACACATTATATAACTTGAAAAATAAACAACCATCACTTACCTCAAGCATGAATACTCTAAAGAACTTGAGTTTTCTCCGTTCATAATGTCTTGACTTGTTTTTGGTCTAACACAATTACAAAATACTATAATCAATGAACAACACCCTTATTAAAGCTAGATTATTACATCAATCCTAACTCTAGGCCAATTCCATGAACATTCTACCCAAATCAGGGTTTTCCCATCATTGATTCAAGTCAAAACCCTCCTCTAAGAATAACACCCTAGATTTTAAGGCTTAATAATCAATATATGAGTTATATGATTAATTATCATACCTTTACCGAAGAAATTGGTGAAAAAACTGATGAAAGTTACCCTAAATTGCCCTTCTTTTTTCCATTAACGAAGATGTAGAAAATAAGAGATTTTGAGAATTTTTATGCACAAAAGTCCGACTAAACTTGTCACGCCACGAAGCTACCCCCAGGACGCGGACACGGGACCTAGGATCACGAGTGACCCCAAGCTAACCCTATTGGCATATCATAAGCATACTTAAAAATAACTGAACTAAGAAAGTATTGTGCGGAAGCTAAAAACATCATGTAAACTAAAAGGATACGGAATACCCATTAATATCTGAATAAAAGAATTATGGGTTTAATGAAAACTGAAATATCAAACTCCAATGCTAAAACTGAATCTAACTATGTCTGAAATAAAGCCTCTAACTAACTAAAAATGTTGGGACATGCCCCAGCTAGATCTAGCAAAACTGAAACTAAAGACTTAAAGTAGAAAAGATAATTATGTCAATCGTCCTCGAAGAATAAGGACTCACCACTGATGTAGTTGAAATGGAGATCGGGAACTGATCTATGCGTGATCTGAAAGCTGAGGACCTGAACCTACATTACGAGAAGATGTAGCGCAGAGTACACACTAGTACTTAAAGGGTACTGAGCATGCATGATAGAATAAAGCTAAATAAAATACATAACTGAAGAAAGCATATAACAGAGCAATGACATGAGATAAGAATGATACTATATTGAAAATACTGAACATGAACTAACTGAATGCAATGACCAAGTTTATAACATGCTGGAACTGAACACTAAACTATAACTGATAACCTGGTCAATACACTAGAATCAGACTATGGGAGCTACTAATAATTGACATAAAATCACATTAGATAAATGTGGCGTCCGATGTATACTCCCCATCGGAAGGACCCAATATACCCTGCCAGAGGTATAGAGGCATGACTGGCAGGATCACTAAACTGATGCCCACATAGGGGAATTATAACCTATGGGGGCACGCAGTTTTAGGACTTGAGGGTGACTAACCCTAGTCCAACTCGGTAAAAATCCTACTCCCAACTGAATATATGAAATTTATAGCATAACTGAAGTAAACTGGATAGCTCAATAATCTGACATGCAAATATGAAATGCAACATTGTATATCAGATAATGAAACATTCGAAAATTGAGGCATGTATATCTGTTTATCTGTCCAAGTTTATGTAATTCATGAACTAAAATAACTACATAACTAGGCTTCTGAGTTTATGTATGAATCTGGGCAAAAAACGATACTACTACAAGATAATTTGATTAGGAACATTAAAATAACTAATTCATAAAAATCTGCTGAAATTCTAAAAATCCTAGGTCTGGTTAATATGAAGGGAATCAAGAATTGACTGAATTATAGGGACCCAATGGGTGAAAGGAACCCACTAGTGAAATTCCACATACCTGGTGACAAAATTCATGGAGAAATCTATCGATTTCGGGGCTGGAACTGATGAAAACCTTACTGCATTTTCCAGAAGGGTTGCTTGACTTCTCTCTTTAATTTCCTCTATGTTTCGCTTGATTTTTGTGAATGATTGATTAGGGTAAGTTCTAATTAATTTACTAGGCTAAAACTGACCAAAACTATGTAGTTTAGGGGTTAAATGACGTAGTTCAGCTGTCCAAGGCATAGGGGAAATGACCAAAATGACCTTACTTAAAAATCTAACGCAGCTGACCACTGCCCCTCCGGACCGTCAAAGGGACCACGGACCGTGAAGTTGGCCGTGGTCCTTGGTCCAGTAGTTGTTGGTTTTGGGGTGGCCTTTCACGGGCACCACCACGGTCCGTCGTCAGGACCACGACCCATGAAGGGTCTCGTGGTCTGACGTCTGCGCCAGGTGGTTTCAGCCTGGTAACCACGAGTGCCAGTATGTACCGTGAGGTGGTCCACGACCCGTGAAGGGTCCTGTTGTCCACCTCTGCTGGGAAGGGGCTGATTCCATGAGCAGGTCAACGGACTATGGTCCCTCTCACGGTCTGTGAACCCTGTTGTGGTTCACTGGATCAGGTGATTTCTTTGCTACATTTTCTAAGTCTGGTTTCTGAGGTGTTACAATATCTCCTCCTTAGGAACATTAATACTCCAATGAAGTCTAAACTAGTCGGATATGGAGGGAAAGAGCTGCAAACCCTACCACTAATTACTAGAAACTGATTTCTGACTGAACTAAGTTCCAAAAACATGCAAATACGCTGAAAATGCAAGTATAAACTGAAGGAACATGATACTAAGACTGAATCTACGCATGAATGACTGAAAAATTGGAGAGAAACTATTACCTCGAGATGAAATGGAATCGGAAGGAAAGATATGAGGATACTTGACCTCCATGGCTGCTTCTACTTCCCAAGTAGCTCCCTCTACAGACTAACTCCTCCATAAAACCTTCACTGAAGCGACTTCTTTGTTTCTGAACCTTCAAACCTGATGATTAAGAATCTCAATTGGCACATCCTATTAAGTGAGACTATCCTTCACTGCCACACTTTCTAAAGGTACTATAGATGCTGGATCACCCACACATTTCTTTAACAATGAAATGTGAAAAACTGGATAGACTGCTGCTAGTTCTGCTGGTAACTCTAACTCATAAACCACTTTACCAACTCTTTTCAAGATCTTGTAAGGGCCTACATATATCGGACTTAGCTTCCCTTTTTTGTCGAATCTTATCACCCCTTCATAGGTGACACTTTCAAGAAAACCCAATCATCAATTTGGAACTCCAACTCCCTTCTCTTTACATCTGCATAGGATTTCTAGCGACTCTGGGCTGTATTAAGTCTATCTCTAATGAGCTGAACTTTTTCCATGGCATCATGAACCGAATCTAGCCCTATCAAGGCTGTTTCACCTACTTCAAACCAACCAATTGGAGATCTGCATCTACGTCTATACAATGTCTCATAAAGGTCCAGCTGAATACTGGAATGGTAGTTATTATTGTATGTGAACTCTATAAGAGGAATGTGATCATCCCAACTACCCTTGAAATCGATCACGCAAGCTCTCAACATGTCCTCTAAGGTCTGAATGGTACGCTTTGCATGACCATCCGTCTGTGGATGAAAAATTGTGCTAAGATTAACTTGAGTACCAAGACCTTTCTGAAATGACTTCCAGAAATGAGAGTTAAACTGAGGACATCTATATGAAATGATAGACAAAGGAACCCCGTGCAACCTGACTATCTTATTAATGTAAAGCTTGGCGTAATCCTCCACCGAATATGTAGTCTTAACAGCAAAAAAACGCGTAGACTTAGTAACTCTGTCAACTATCACCAAATGGAGTCATATTGTTTGTAGTACAAGGTAAACCTGTAATGAAGTCCATGTTGATCACTTCCCACTTCCAAGTAGGAATGTTGATCTCTTGAGTCATACTTCTGGTTTCTGATGTTCTATCTTTATTTGTTGGCAATTAAGGCACTTAGCCACAAAATCCCCTATATACCTTTTCATACCATTCCACCAAAAGACTTCCCACATATCACGGTACATCTTAGTGGCGCCTGGATGAATAGAATACCTGAAGTTATGAGCTTCTGCAAGAATCTGCTATCTCAACTCACCCACCTTAGAAACACGTAATCCACCATAATAGCGAAGCACACCATCTCCCATTTAGGAGAAAACCTCAACTCTCTGCTGATGGAGTGCACCCTTTAGTTGAAGCAATATAGGACCACTATGTTGATTTTCCTTAACCTCTGCTACTAATGAAGATTCTGACCCATTCTGAACTGTTACACCACCATCCGATATGCTCATAAGGTGAACTCCCAAACGAGCAAGCATGTGAACATCTTTTGCTAGTTCTTTTCTCTCTTCCTAAATATGTGCTACACTACCCATAGATAGTCTACTAAGAGCATTTGCTACTACATAGGTCTTACCAGGATGGTAATGCATACTCATATCATAATCCTTGAGGAACTCAAGCTATTTCCTCTGGCGAAGATTCAACTCTTTTTGGGTCAACACATACTGAAGGCTTTTATGGCCTGTGAACACGTCTACGTGAACACCATACAAGTAATGTCTCCAAATCTTAAGTGCAAACACCACTGCTGCAAGCTCGAGGTCATGAGTTGAATAATTCTTCTTATGCACCGTAAGTTGTCTAGAAGCATAAGTTATGACCTTACCTCACTACATCAACACACCACCTAGTCCGACTCTAGATGCATCACAATAGATCACATAACCATCTGAACCCTTTGGTAGGGTCAAAACAGGAGTTGTAGTCAACTTAGTTTTCAGTTCTGCGAAGCTTTTCTCACAATCATCTGACTACTCGAACTTAACCTTTTTCTGAGTCAACTTAGTCAATGGAGAGGCTATGGATGAGAATCTTTCCACGAACCTTTTGTAATAACCTACCAAACCCAAGAAACTTCTGATATTCTGTGGGAGATGTAGGTTTGGGCCATTGTTTCACCGCTTCTATTTTCTGAGAATCCACTCGGATCCCTTCGCTAGACACTATATGACCAAGGAAAGCAACAGATTGCAACTGAAACTCACACTTGCTAAACTTAGCCAATAACTGGCGATATTTGAGAGTTTGCAGGACAACCCTCAAATGAGTCGCATGTTCTTCCTCATTCCTAGAGTAAATGAGGATATCATCAATAAAGACGATAACGAACAAGTCCAAATACTGTTTGAACACTTTGTTCATCAAATCCATGAAAGTTGCATGAGCATTGGTTAGTACAAATGACATAACAACAAATTCATAATGATCATACTGAGTTTTGAAGGCTGTTTTTGAAATGTCAATATCTCTGACTCTAAGCTGATGATAACCAGAGCTGAGGTCTATCTTCGAGAAATGACTAGCTCCCTGAAGTTGGTTGAACAAGTCATCAATCGTGGGGATAGGGTACTTATTCTTGATTGTGACTTTGTTCAACTGCCAGTAGTCAATGCACATCCATAGAGAACCATCTTTCTTCTTCACGAACAACACTGGTGCACCCCATAGGGAAATACTAGGTCTGACGGAGCCCTTATCTAAAAGGTCTTTCAACAGTTCTTTCAATTACTTAAGCTCAATTGGAGCCACTATATAAGGAGGAATAGAAATAGGCTATGTATCTGGAAGGAGATTAATTCTAAAGTTGATTTCCCTTTAGGGAGGAACCTGGGGAATATCTTCTGGAAACACTTCTGGGAACTCATTAACTACATGGAGTGACTCAAGATTTGGGGTTTCGGAGCTTGAATCCTTAACCCAAACTAGATGATAGAGATAACCCTTAGAGATCATCTTTTTGTCCTTAAGGTAAGAAATGAATCGACCCATAGGCGCTAAGCTACTACCTTTTATTCTAAGATTGGTTCATTTGGAAACTAAAAATGAACGATCCTATTTCTACAATCGACTGAGGCATAACAAGAATGTAACCAATCCATGCCTAGAATGACATCAAAATCTACCAATTCTAACTCTACAGGATCTACTGAAGTGACTTTCTAAGAGACTGTGACAAGGTAATTTTTGTATACCCGTCTAGCTATAACTGGGTCACCGACTAGAGTAGAGACTGAGAAGGGTTCTCAGAGGGTTTCTGGACGGACACTGAAATTTATGGCTATATAGAGTTACAAAAGACAAAGTAACCCCTGTTGTCTTTCCACTGAGTGTACCATATGTGAGCCACATCCTTAAGCTGGTAGGATGTCAACTCAACCCTACCATTACCAGTCACTTGCATCACTCCAAAGATTTTCTTAATCTTATCAATGAAGTTTTATGGGTCCTCACCAACTTGTGACCCTAAAAACTCAGGCGGATTCATCCTTACAAAATCTCGAACCCTAGCTGCCACTTATCCACCATTTCTATTAGTAGGAACTGAAACCTGTTGATTTTTCTGGTTGGTCATACTCTGAACCAAAAGCTGAATCACATTCCAGAACTCTACATTCGAAACCTCATGGTCTGGGACTAGAGGAACTGCGCTAGGATTGCGGGCATTCGCATTCCTTCCGTAATCTCTATGATAAGGCATGATATGAAATGCATAACGTCGAGTTAGAAACAAGGAATTATATCATACCTTGCGCACGATAAGAGTAACAAGAAAGTGAAAGTTTTCCTAAGACACTTCTGCATCTCTCTCATTAGATGTGGTTCATTTCACACCCATGAAAAGGACTCTACTTAGTGCGGCTTTTCAGACATCCTAGGACTCTTAAACCTAATGCTCTGATACAAAGTTTGTCACACCCCGAAGCAACCTCCAGGACGTGAACACGGGACCTAAGATCACGAGTGTCCCCAAGCTAACCCTACTGGCATATCATAAGCATACTTAAAGATAAGTGAATTAAGAAAGTATTGTGCGGAAGCTTAAGCATCATGTAAACTGAAAGGATGGGGAATACCCATTAATATCTGAATAAAAGAACTATGAGTTTAATGACAACTGAAATATCAAACTCCAAAGCTAAAACTGAATCTAACTATGTCTGAAATAAAGCCTCTAACTGACTAGAAATGTTGGGACATGCCCCAGTTAGATCTAGCAAAACTAAAACTAAAGACATAAAGTAGAAAATATAATCATGTCAATCGTCCTCAAAGAATGAGTACTCACCACTGATGTTGTAGAAATGGAGATCGGGAACCGATCTATGCATGATCTGAAAACTGAAGACCTGAACCTACATCACGAGAAGATGTAGCGCAGAGTACACACTAGTACTTAAAGGGTACTGAGCATGCATGATAGAATAAAGCTAAATAAAATACATAACTGAAGAAAGCATATAACAGAGCAATGACATGAGATAAGCATGATACTATACTGAAAATATTGAACATGAACTAACTGAATGCGATGACCAAGTTTATAACATGTTGAAACTGAACACTGAAATGTAACTAATAACCTTGTCAATACACTAGAATCTGACTGTGGGAGCTACTAATAACCGACATAAAACCACATGAGCTAAATGTGGAGTCCGGTGTATACGCCCCATCGGAAGGACCCAATATACCCTGCCAGAGGTATAGAGGTATGACTGGCGTGATCACTAAAATGATGCCCACAGAAGGGACTTATAACCTACGGGGGCACACAGTTCTAGGACTTGAGGGTGACTGACCCTAGTCCAACTCAGTATAAAACCTACTCCCAACTGAATATATAAAATTTATAGCATAACTAAAATAAATAGGATAGTTCAATAATCTGACATGCAAATCTGAAAATGCAACATTGTATATCAGATAATGAAACATTCAAAAACTAAGGCATATATATCTGTTTATCTGTCCTAGTTTATGTAACTCATTAACTAAAAGAACTACATAACTAGGGTTATGAGTTTATGCATGAATATGCGCAAAAATAATACTACTACATGATAATCTGATTAGGAACATTAAAATAACTAATTCATAACAATCTGCTGAAATTCTAGAAACCCTTGGTCTAGATAATATGAAGGGAATCAAGAATCTGACAGAATTCTAGGGACCCAATGGGTGAAAGGAACCCACTAGTTAAATCCCGCATACTTGGTGATGAAATTCACGGAGAAATCTATCGATTTCGGGACTGGAACTGATGAAAACCTTGTTGCGTTTTCCAGAAGGGTTGCTCAACTTCTCTCTCTAATTTGTTATAAGTTTAGCTTGATTTTGGTTAATGATTGATTACGATGAGTTCTAAATAAGTTACTAGGCTAAAACTGACCAAAACTACGTAGTTTAGGGGTTAAAAGATGTAGTTCAGGTGTCCAACACATAGGGGAAAAGACCAAAATGACCCTACTTAAAAATCTGACGCAACTGACCACGGCCCCTCTAACGGACCGTCAAAGAGACCACGACCCCTCTAACGGACCGTCAAAGGGACCACGTACCATAGAGCTGGTCGTGGTCCTTGGTCCAGTAGTTTCTGGTTCTGGGGTGGCCTTTCACAGGTGCCACCACTGCCCTTTGTCAGAACCATGGCCTGGCAAGGGTCCCGTGGTCTAACGTCTAGGCTAGGTGGTCTCTGCCTGGTAACCATGAGTGTCAGTACGGTTCGTGAGGTGGTACACGACCCTTGAAGGGTACCGTGGTCCACCTCTGCTGGGAAGCGGTTCAGTCCACGGGCAGGTCAATGGACTGTGGTCCCTCTCACGGTTCGTGAACCTTGTCGTGGTTCATTGGATCAAGTGATTTCTCTGCTGCATTTTCTAAGTCTGGTTTTCGAGGTGTTACAAAACCCGCTATAGCCATATCACCATAGCGGCCCTCCCACTATAGCAGCGTAACACATGTTATAGCCTCTAGCACATGACAAAAAAATTGAAATTCTCCCCAAAAGTCCTCATTTCGCAACATACCTTCAAACCTTTATGTTCTATACTAATCCCTTTATGCCAAGTTCGATAGCGAGAGTCTACATACCTTAATTCACTTTCGGAAGGCCCTGGGAATTCCTTAATGTCTTCGCTACTAGAAAACAGGATCCAAGCTTAGTCCTACTGTAGGGTCCATACCCATTATAGATAAACATAAGGAAAGGTACATGCAGGAAAGGTTGAAATGTTTGTTGCTTATTGTTAAAGTCAACCAATGCTGCAACAAACCAAAGTTCACCATTTCTTTTTTCAACTAAAATCTTACCAAGAAATTTGCATAGTTTGTAAAGGTTGAATTTTTGGTATTTTTTATGTTATCACTAGTGACATCATTAGGAGTAGATTTCTCCTATAAATAGAGAGTCCTTACTCATTTCAAATACACCAATTCACAGAGAAAGAAAAATATAGAGAGTTGTGAGGTTTCCATAGACTATACAAGAAAAATAGTTTGTGAAGAAAAATAGAGTGTGAGCGATATTTTAGTAAGGTGGAAATCAAAAGAGTGTTTTTCATTTTGAGTGTGTAGTAGTCACTTTGAGTATTGTATTCGTGATTACACAGTGTAAAATTCCTTACTATAGTGATATCAGTTGCTCCTCTTGGCCCGTGGTTTTTCCCTTATTTAGAAGGGTTTCCACATAAAATTCTTGGTGTCATTATTTTCCCATTTTATTTCCATTACTTTTACCATATATATTTTTGTGCTTGTCTGCGTTTTCCCAAAACCTACCACCCATTCCATTTCCCGATTTCGCTAGACCTCTGGTCGTCTGAGGCTGGCCTAACCTAAAATTTTCAAGTCACTATCCAAAAATTGTTTTATGACCCAAATCTTTCACCCTTGATCTACCCATAACGACTGAAAAGGATCGTTATATCCAAATTCTTCTAAGATTCGTAATATTGAAAACTTATGTGAAGGAAAGTAATTTACTCCTGAGCTAGTGAAATTTGTGTGGTAAACTAATGGCTCATTTCTTACTTCAGTAGTATTTCATTAAATCATGGTTAAAACTTTCATTGCTAATTGATACACAGGGAAAGGGTTAAGTGTATCCTAAACTATTGAAAATTGGTCGGCTTATCCTTTGTTATGTTTTTTTTTACTTAAAACTATCTTTGTCATTACGTTTTTGAATTTGAGTTCACTATGATTATGGGTGTACAAGTCAAACCGTAAAGTCAAATCGAAAAAAAAATTATTTGTGGTTTGGTTTGGTTGGTTTCGCGGTTGAAAAAAAAACCGACCACTCTTGGTTTGATTTGGTATTAAAAGAAAAAAAGTCAAACCAAACCGACATAATATATATATATATATATAAAATTAATTTTATTTATAGATAAAATAATATTATTTATAATCTACTTTGTTAATATATTTTTAGTTAGTTTATAGTTTTCAATGTTTATATCTTTCATTTCAAATTTGGGCTTGTAAAATTTTGTAAATATTATATATATAATTTTATTTTATTTATAGTTTTCAATGTTTATATATTTCATTTCAAATTGGGCTTGTAAAATTTTGTATATATTATATATATTATTTTATTTTATTTATAGATAAAAAATGGTATTTATAATCTACTGTGTTAATATATTTTTAGTTAGTTTATAGTTTTCAATGTTTATATATTTTATTTCAAATTTGGGCTTGTAAAATTTATAAATATTTTATTTTGTATTAAGATCCGAAGTTACAATTATATTGTTATAGTTTTTCAAATTCGAAGTTAACAATTTACTTTGTAAATATATATTTCATTTTGTATTCAGTTTGATTGTATCCTTTAATCTTATTAATTTAACATAATGAACGTTGATATTTCAAAAATATATATTTTGTACTCATGTGAATTTTACTGTTTTTACGAAAATTTCTATTCTTTTAACGTTTCTTAAGTTTAACTTATCACACAGGTAAGTGAAAAAATATATTTGATCATATTTTGAAACATCGTATAGTTGTAAAAAAACCAAAAACACCGAAAAATTGAAAGAACCGATTAAAATTGAAGCCGAAAAAACCGACTTTGCGTGATTTGATTTGGTTTTTAGATTTAATAAACCGACATAATTAATTTAAATTTTTTTAAATAAAAAATCAAATCAAACCGACTTATGTACGGCCCTAACTATGATAATATGTTTCATGCGAAAGAGACTTATTTCTCGTTTTCACTAAATGCATGTGGGACACACAATATGTAAGTGTGTGGTGTACCAAATACACGTACAATGCACGTAGAAGCTAATTTATTTTAGGCAACATCTTAGTCTATATATAGGTCTATCTACTCCAGCTTTATAAAAAAAAAAAAACTTCCAATCCTCTACTGTCTTGTATCCTCCAATTGGCAACAATTACGTATACTAAATCACTAATGGAAGGAAAAAAAGGGATGAGGCGTCTCCATTTCCCCAAGTACCTACGTAGATGCTAGCCACATGTCATAACTAAGAATCAAAGGTTGGGATTTGACTATCTAAATTTTGATCCAACAATGATTAGAATAACAAATAATTTCTTTACTTACTTTTAAAACAAAATCAATTCCATAATTCTAGTTAAAAATTCTCATTCATAAATATATTTAACATTTCTCACTATTCCTATTTACTACGAGCTCTTTTTTTT